>JAQPPZ010006572.1:0-10229 GCA_028583015.1 Wollemia nobilis | reverse complement strand
GTAGACACCAAAACAAGCACCAATCCGATTATGTGACCGCAAACACCGATCGCTTTGACAAACACAGCCCCCAGTGGCAGCCCTCGGAGGTTAAACAAGTGGTCTTAACCACTTTCATAGCAATTTTGTAAGGTCAAGAAGCAATTTGGCACACTTGGACACTTTGCCCAGTATTCGTCTCACCCCGGGACGAATTCAAAATAGAATCCGTCCCACCCCAGGATCTAATTCTAAATCCGTCCCTGGGTGGGATGAATTCCAAGATTAACGGGCAAAAAGGCAAATGGTGCCAAGTGGCAGCCCGTAACAGTCGGCTAAGGACTCCCGCCTTGCACACATGTGTAAGTGGACAGAGGGGCCGTTAGAAGACTCGTTACAAAAAGCATTTATCAAAGCTCAAGTCAATGGAGGACTCCCCTCCCTCATGGGAAGACAAGACTGCCACATGGCGCCTATGGCCAACACATGGCATTTGTGCTTCCCTCCCAAAAGAGACCCCTTGGGTCTATAAAAGGTGGGACTTTTCTCACCCAAAACATACAGGTTGAAGGAGTTTTCAAGCAACGAAGTGCCGCCGAATTGAAGACCCACTTGCATCCCTCTTGGTTCACCTTCCCACATCCACCAATCTCTTTTGCAAGGGAGGTTGTTGGGTGGCCTTTGGAAGCTCGAACCTTACCCAAATCCAACGCATGGACACCCGAACCTACCAATTCGCCGACCCCCCAATCCTAAAAGGTTTTGGGCCCATCCCCGGTGGATTGGCTCCAAAATCGAGGGCCAACGGTGGGAGGCCCACTTGGGCACCCCCGCACCTCCCAAGTCCTATTTTTAGTTTTTGAGCATTTTAGATTATTTTTTAGATTGCATTCTGTGTTACTAGGTCTGATTAGTCCATAGCTGCAATTTTGTAACTTTTGGTCGGATTCTAGGATGTTTTGTATTGCTTTGTCGTTTCGCTAACTTGCAGGTGTCAAGGTCAAATTCCCGAGGGTGGAGGCCAAATTGGGAAAATCCGACCATCTGGGTCGTCCCAAAATGGCCCCAATTACATAACCCCCCTGTTTGCAGGCATTTTGCAGGTCCCGGGATCCGACATTGGAGCAACAACAGGTCGGTTTCTTCAACACAAAAGAATTCGTCCCACCCAGGGACGAATTACAGTCAGAATTCGTCCTGCCCAGGGACGAATTCCAGTTTAAGGTGGATTGGCCAGCTGCCTCGATGGCAGTGGCCTTCTGGTAACTTTTCTTACCTCCTGTCAAGTTTTGAAGCAATTTGGATTCACTGTATTCACTGTTTCAGGCAAATATTTACATGCATATTTCGTTAGTTTTAGAGAGCAAACGCTTTTCATTTGCAGCAGGTGCTACTGACGTCTTGGTCATTTCTTTGTTCGTAGGAGAAGCAGCAGAGGCGAAGAACTCATCGACATCAGCGGCGGCATCATCTTGGCCCGCCCATTGCAATCGTGGGCACGCGGAAAGAGGAATCATTCAGCGATTGTAATCAAACTCTATTTGCGCTCCTAGCCCCTGAAAAGGGAGGAGACATCATTGTAACAGAGATCAAGGGATATTAATGAAAGGGCTGTGTTTTCTCTATTTGATTGTGTCTCTTCCAATGTGTTTCTTTTCCATTTCATGCAATTTACATTTCTAGGACTTAAGCGTACTTAATTTTGAATGCAATCGCACTTGGTGTTTCCTTTGCCCAGAATCTCGTGCTTTCAGTGGCGATCACGGTGGGACCCTGTTCCCTGGTTTTTAAAATCACAGAAACTGATCAAAGTTTTGTGTTTGTGCTTGACAGGTACATTTTTTTTGTTGCAGACTGCTATTCGTCTCTGACAGGGACGAATTCTTTTCTGCAATTCGTCTGACCCTGAGACGAATTCAAATTCGTCTCTGGGAGGGACGAATTCTGTTCTGCAATTCGTCTCCCATAGGGACGAATTCCTGTCTACGGATTTTCAGAGCAGAAATTCAGAGACAACAGGAGCAGGCAGAGAAGAGGTAGGGATTTTCATGATCTCTGTTAAATTTTTCTGTTTCTGTTTCTGTTTCTTTAATTGTTTTCATTTAATCCTGCATTGCATTAGGAAAAGTCATGTATGCTTGTTTCATTTTTGTTGGATAAAACGAATCCCACACACATCACGAAACAATTTTAAACCAAGGAGCTGGTCGTAAGACCCCAGCCCTTGATCAAGACCATTGGTGGATTTCATCACCACCTTGGCTTGATTTGCATCCATTTCCCGATTGTCAACCCGTTGTTAGGCGTAAATCCCGACGAAGACAGACCGAGCGTAGCCGGGGTGATTCCCATGCGCGCGAGGATAAGTTTTCTATGGTAGGTGCCATTAACAGGACAATCCCCCTTCCGTACCGCCTACGTACCACGTACCTTCTCGCTCTCACGTACCTATAGTCTCCCTCTCGTAAGGGCGGGTATATAGAGAGGTTGGTATATCGGCCTGGCCGGTATATTGAAGGGGCGACCTTTTTGGAGTTATAAGAGCCTACATGATGCATTTAAACGTTCTACAAAACCTACAAAAACAAAAACAAAACACCAAAATGCACTAAACCAATTTAGGGCACACCAAGAATCCTTAAAAGAGATAATCATGGTTTTGTGAATGTGTGTGTTCATTTCTGCTTAGTGTAGACAAAAAAAAATCATTAAAAACAAAAGATAAAAAAATCTACGCATTTTGTCATTTTCTCCAAAAAGCTCCAAGGATTCCCGTAATCGCTTGGTCACTCCAAAATGCCCCAAAGGTGTCCATGAACCCTTTGGTCAACCCAAAAGCACCCCAAATGTGCCCATAAGTGATGCAGGACCATCCAACAAAATATGGGAAATCTTACATTTTTCCCTAAATTTTAGTGCATCTTGTCGGGGCCATAACTTCTCAACCGTAGCTCCGATTGACTTGAAATTTTACAGGGAGTTAGTTGGGATAATTTTAAACAAATACGATTCCCTAGAATCCTATTTTCCCAGAAAAGTCAGTTTTCGGGGCCAAATTCCATCATCTAGTGCCCCAAAATTAGGTTTTAAAATTGGGCACGCAATTCTATGCACTTTTTGAGCTGTTCGGATGTCAATATCTCCTAATGTATTTAGAGCTAGGACTTGAAACTTCATTTTTGTCTTATCTACTATAAGAGGGATGCGCACACCAATTTTGGGCCCCATCTGACTCATTTAAATTTTTAGGATTTTTAGAGAGACATCGTCATGGTGCTCACCCGTAGCCAAGCCCAATCACGGGCGAAGGCTATGGGGAATATCCAAGGAGGAACGAGTCACCTCCATTACAATCCCAAGGATTTGGTCATACCACCTTGGCGACCTAACACACAAGGCAGTCCCCTCCACACCTTAAAGGAAAGGGACTATAGGGACACCTCTTCGAGGAGCACTCCTATTCAACATAGCATTCAACACACACCCTTCCATGAGGGGTATAGTCATAAGAGAGCTCCCTTAGATGCTCGCTATGAGCGGTCATCGCACGATGAAGTGCTAGGTCAACATAGGGTTCGATGGGAGGAACCACATGATTACATTACCCCTCCACCCCCACTAGTTGTCAGGACTACAAAGACAAATCCAGAGCACAAGGCTCTTCGGGCAGGGCGAGATAGCTCCGTCCACCCCTTTTTCACTTATGAAAGAGAGCACGAGGAAGACATCTACCTTCCTCGAGAGCAATATACCGTGCGGGAGCAATACGCCTTCGCACCTGCTATCTATCAAGACCACTCACTGAGGCCAAAGCCCCGAGAGAATGCTGCTACCCCTAACAGAGGGATGTGTCCTATAGAGATCTTGGATCACTACGACCGAGATTTTTATCTAAGAGAGGCGTCTAGGCCTTCTAGACATGAGGCGGTGGGACCAACTATCGTAGAATCTACCGAATATATCACACATCTCAAGCAACTCACGCAACTTGAGCTCGAACGACTACCGTTAGAGGAACCGTACCATATTAACGAAGAGCACCTTCAGCGCCAGAAGGATGAGCTGTTCCAACACACTATGCAAGAAAGGACTCCAACCCCTCACATGCATAAGACAAAGTATTTTGAGTGGCACAACCCATGGGGGGAAGATAGGTCATCGCGACCTCATCAAAAGCTACCCCCAACACCTCCTAGACAGGAGCGGGAAGCTACTCTCCCGATTCCCTGAAGCACCACCCCCGATGCCTCCTAGACATGAATGGGAGGCCGCTCCTATAACCAATGATGGGTGCCTTCCTCAGACATCCACCCAGGCTTATGAGCCACCCTTAGAAATTCATCAAGAAGCCTCTAAGGAATCAGAGCGCGAAGAAGAGCGGGATGAACTGCCCTACCAAGGCATGGGGGGTGCCATCTGGCCACCCCTCCATAAGCCCCAAGTTCCTCAACAAGAACCAACCAAAGAGGAGGAGTTCAAATCTCCCAATACATGCAAAGCACTAGAGCACTTAGAGTTGGTAGAGACCAAGATTTTGGAGCTCCCAAGGCCCAACTTACATAAGGCTCCTTTCGAAGAGGATCAACCTTTAACCGTAGGGCTACCTGATGATGCAGCTCCTCCATGTCTCGTAATCTACAGATTCTGATGAGCTATACACATTGTCCGAAGGTGAGGATGAAACAGACATAGCCCACAACAATCACATAAGACAACATCGACATCCCATAAAAATTGAAGAAGCATGTCAACAGATAAACATAATACTAGGGCATGAGTGGCGCGTTAACCCACCGCAGTGGGACCAAGCATTACATCCACAACTTTGGGCACACAAAGAGCAACTTCCACCAAGAGACATCATAGCAACATCAGTGCCGCGGGCGGACCCCGTCCTCATCTCCGTGCATAGGGCCGATCCATTCATGCCCATACCTCTAGAGCCAGATCCGGAGTGCAAAGACCATCAAGATGGGGGTACCTCTATCCCCTAAAGAACCATAATCCAAACCAAAAAGCTCCAAGGATTATCGCAATCTCTTGGTCACCCAAAAAGCTCCAAGGATTATCGCAATCTCTTGGTCACCCAAAAAGCTCCAAGGATTATCGCAATCTCTTGGTCACCCAAAAAGCTCCAAGGATTATCGCAATCTCTTGGTCACTCCAAAAGCTCCAAGGATTATCGCAATCTCTTGGTCACCCAAAAAGCTCCAAGGATTATCGCAATCTCTTGGTCACCCAAAAAGCTCCAAGGATTATCGCAATCTCTTGGTCACTCCAAAAGCTCCAAGGATTATCGCAATCTCTTGGTCAACCCAAAAAGCTCCAAGGATTATCGCAATCTCTTGGTCACCCAAAAAGCTCCAAGGATTATCGCAATCTCTTGGTCACCCAAAAAGCTCCAAGGATTATCGCAATCTCTTGGTCACCAAAAGCTCCAAGGATTATCGCAATTTTGGTCACCAAAAGCTCCAAGGATTATCGCAATCTCTTGGTCACCAAAAAGCTCCAAGGATTATCGCAATCTCTTGGTCAATACAAAAAGCTCCAAGGATTATCGCAATCTCTTGGTCAACCCAAAAAGCTCCAACGATTATCGCAATCGCTTGGTCAAAAAAATCAAGAAATTCAAAAAAACAAAACAACAAAAATCATCAAAAACAACAAAGATTTGCATCTCAATTCTAGGCATACTCAAATTCATCAAAAAATTCATATTCTCGCACCTCATCTTCACCTTCACCAAAAACAATCCATCAAAATTACAAAAATACATAGCCGCATTAAGCATTGCATCCATACATTGCATATTTGTAGTCATACAGGTCAAAGGCACCATAGGCTACAATAGCTCTGATAGTCCATCTTGTTCCGCATTGTCTCATGTTACAAAAACAACAAAAACACCATGCATAACTTTTACCACACTACAGTCAGTGGTCTGGGAATGTACCAAGAGTTTCAGTGATTCAGCCATCATTTTCCTCTTTAGCCATGTAGTGTACCAAGTCGAACAGATTTTACGAAGGTAGAGTCATACTTGAAATACACCTTGTTACGTAACATCCCAACACAAATCAAAACACTAAAATTCCCAAATTGTGTGAACGAAAGACGAAACCGCAAAATAATCTAGGTCACCACAAGCGAAACGGTTATCTTGCTCATCCCCCTGTGCGAATGACCCCTAGAATGCTGAGAGTTGGCAAAAGGACAAGCATCCTCCCTACCCAATTCCCTAAGAATCCCTAAAGTTCTCAATAGTTGCAAAACACAAAAAATTTGCAAAATGTCAAAACTCCAAATTTGACAAACTACAGTGCACACATCAAAAGGCACAAACAATAGTGATTTTCATCACTCCATATCCCCAATCCCTTGCTCGAAAGAAAAAACAAATCAAAATAAACAAGTGATCTCATCACTACAATGAGCAAGTATCCCAATACAATTGAAGAAAAGAAGGGAGTTGACCTTGAATCCCCGGAACTCTCAAAGATTCTATAGGTCATAAGGCAAGCTTCAGTACCAATTTGGTTGATAGCCTATCGGTAATGTAAGTAAACCTCCCGCATGACGATATATCTCGTCACATTAACTTGCGTACGGATCAATGTTTGCATGTGGATGAGCTAGCTTATGGCATCCCGGATTACACCGCAGATTAATCTTAGTACATACAACAAAGGAATTCGTGGAGCTAATTAGGTGATCCTCAAGACAGGTTCGGTTGAAAGCCCATCCGGCACTCGGCGGTATCCTAACAAATACCACTAAATGAACTCAATTGCACACACAGGGATGTGAAATAACTCGGTCAAAAACAAGTCCGATTCATACCTTGTTCAAAAGTCTTGTAAGATAAAGTACAGTCATGGCTAGTGAGCTAAAACCGTCTGAGTCTCAGAAAACCTTAGCTACATTTCTAAACCAACTGCGCTACTTTTCATCCTTACAATACCATCAAAAAAATACAAAAATAGAAAAACCATGTATACATGTAGAGCCATACATCACAAAAATCGCCTAAAAACAAAATAACAGAGTTCTAAACAGTCCTTGGTGCCATAGCCAAACATCACAAACCCCATTCATCCATTTCATATCTGCATATCACATATAAATCAAAACCATTTGCATTCATCATAGCATATGCATCCATCAAAATAAATCAACATGCATACATCCATATTCATCAACCATCATGCACAAGATCAAAGAAAATCAAAACAACAAAAACAACAAATAAATGCAACACAAAAACAAAAAGCAATAAACATTGCCGAACACAAGTGCTCTTGCACTTAACCTCTTGGCATAGCAAAAATTGATGTCGGGGTTTACATTGTCGCTATCCTACTCCCTAAGAAGGCTACCATAGCCGGACCGCTCCACGGGAAGATGGATTTTTGACAATTTCATCCCCAAACGACGTCACAAAAGGGTCAAAGCCCACTCAAAAACAACAAGAAAATCAAAAAAACAAAAACAATAAACATTGCGACACAAGTGCTCTTGCACTTAACCTCTTGGCATAGAAATTGATGTCGGGGTTTACAAATTGTCACTATCCTACTCCCTAAGAAGGCTACCATAGCCGGACCGCTCCATGGAAGACGAATTTTCGACAATTTAATCCCCAAATGATTCAAAAAAAAAAAACAAAAAAAACAAACAAAAAAAAAAATTTTTTTTTTATTTTATGGTGTCACAAAAACAACAAAAACAATACAAAAATCAACAAAAACAAACAGCAATAAACATTGCCGGACATAAGTGCTCTTGCACTTAACCTCTAGGCAAAGAAAATCGATGTCGAGGTCCAAATTATCGCTCTCCTACTTCCCCAAGAAGGCTACCATAGCCGGACCGCTCCACGGGAAGTTAGATTTTCGATGATTTCACCTCATTACGACATCACCAAAAGGGTTAACACCCACCAAAAATAGGTCCAAATGTTGGAAAAATTGCACACGCTTAACGGTAAACCCTCTAAAGGCACACCTTGCACAAGTCATCTTGGGTCAAGCGACTCGTCGCTTCTCTCACGAAGGTCATTCCCTCATCGATTCGTCGCTTGAGGGGGTAGTCACACTTAGTCACCAATCAACAATCACACACCCAATTAAGGAAAACGACATGCATTCAAAGAATCATTGACAAAGACAATCACGCTCCCGCTTGGGGCAGTAAACAAGCAACAATCAAATCAATCAAACACTTGGCATTTCGTGAATCATGAACACAAGGTTCCCCCTGAGGATAAAAACGCCCTTCACTTGTTCATGACCGATCAATGTCTAAGTTCAAGTCACACCTCACCAAAACAGGTTAATACTTGAAATCAAATTCCTTAGCTCGTCGAAGCAAGGATTCAAGAATGCATGCCCTTTCCATACTTGGGGCATCAAAAGTTGGTTAGGTTACCAAGAAACCCTAATCATTAGTGCTTTGGTTATCTATTTTTGCTCAAGATCGCGTCACCCGCAGCGCTTCCCAAAAAGGGGCATCTCGTAGACACCAAAACAGCACCAATCCGATTATGTGACCGCAAACACCGATCGCTTTGACAAACACAGCTCCCTGTGGCAGCCCTCGGAGGTTAAACAAGTGGTCTTAACCACTTTCATAGCAATTTTGTAAGGTCAAGAAGCAATTTGGCACACTTGGACACTTTGCCCAGCATTCGTCTCACCCCGGGACGAATTCAAAATAGAATCCGTCCCACCCCAGGATCGAATTCTAAATCCGTCCCCGGGTGGGACGAATTCTAAGCTTAACGGGCAAAAAGGCAAATGGTGCCAAGTGGCAGCCCGTAACAGCCGGCTAAGGGCTCCCGCCTTGCACGCATGTGTAAGTGGACAGAGGGGCCGTTAGAAGACTGTTACAAAAAGCATTTATCAAAGCTCAAGTCAATGGAGGACTCCCCTCCCTCATGGGAAGACAAGATTGCCACATGGCGCCTATGGCCAACACATGGCATTTGTGCTTCCCTCCCAAAAGAGACCCCTTGGGTCTATAAAAGGTGGGACTTTTCTCACCCAAAACATACAGGTTGAAGGAGTTTTCAAGCAACGAAGTGCCGCCGAATTGAAGACCCACTTGCATCCCTCTTGGTTCACCTTCCCACATCCACCAATCTCTTTTGCAAGGGAGGTTGTTGGGTGGCCTTTGGAAGCTCGAACCTTACCCAAATCCAACGCATGGACACCTGAACCAACCAATTCGCCGACCCCCCAATCCTAAAAGGTTTTGGGCCCATCCCCGGTGGATTGGCTCCAAAATCGAGGGCCAACCGTGGGAGGCCCACTTGGGCACCCCCGCACCTCCCAAGTCCTATTTTTAGTTTTTGAGCATTTTAGATTATTTTTTAGATTGCATTTTGTGTTACTAGGTCTCGATTAATCCATAGCTGCAATTTTGTAACTTTTGGTCCGATTCTAGGATGTTTTGTATTGCTTTGTCGTTTCGCTAACTTGCAGGTGTCAAGGTCAAATTCCTGAGGGTGGAGGCCAAATTGGGAAAATCCGACCATCTGGGTCGTCCCAAAATGGCCCCAATTACATAACCCCCTGTTTGCAGGCGTTTTGCAGTGTCCCGGATCCGACATTGGAGCAAGCAAGCAGGTCGGTTTCTTCAACACAAGAATTCGTCCCACCCAGGGACGAATTACAGCTCGAATTCGTCCCGCCCAGGGACGAATTCCAGCTTGAAGGTGGATTGGCCAGCCGCCTCGATGGCAGTGGCCTTCTCGGTAACTTTTCTTACCTTCTGTCAAGTTTTGAAGCAATTTGGATTCACTGTATTCACTGTTTTAGGCAAATATTTACATGCATATTTCGTTAGTTTTAGAGAGCAAACGCTTTTCATTTGCAGCAGGTGCTACTGACGTCTTGGTCATTTCTTTGTTCGCAGGAGAAGCAGCAGAGGCGAAGAACTCATCGACATCAGCGGCGGCATCATCTTGGCCCGCCCATTGCAATCGTGGGCACGCGGAAAGAGGAATCATTCAATGATTGTAATCAAACTCTATTTGCGCTCCTAGCCCCTGAAAAGGGAGGAGACATCATTGTAACAGAGATCAAGGGATATTAATGAAAGGGCTGTGTTTTCTCTATTTGATTGTGTCTCTTCCAATGTGTTTCTTTTCCATTTCATGCAATTTACATTTCTAGGACTTAAGCGTACTTAATTTTGAATGCAATCGCACTTGGTGTTTCCTTTGCCCGGAATCTCGTGCTTTCACTACC
>JAQPPZ010006571.1:0-10838 GCA_028583015.1 Wollemia nobilis | reverse complement strand
AATAATGCTTTTGGGTAGACCAAAATTCACAAAAAACTATTGAAAGAACAAATAAACTGCTTCTTAAGCTGTAATAGTCTTGTTAATTGAAATAATATTAGCCATTTTACTAAATCTATCAACTATCATATACAAATAATCATTCCCCT
This sequence comes from Wollemia nobilis, assembly GCA_028583015.1. Classification (NCBI taxonomy): domain Eukaryota; kingdom Viridiplantae; phylum Streptophyta; class Pinopsida; order Araucariales; family Araucariaceae; genus Wollemia; species Wollemia nobilis. The sequence goes on along the minus strand of JAQPPZ010006571.1, from coordinate 10,689 downwards.
AGCAAGTAGTAGGCAGTCCACCCATAAAATCCATTGAAATGCTCTCCCAAGGCTGGATAGGAACTGGTATGGGAGTGTACACTTCTAAATTTCGGTTACTTATCTTACTTGTATTACAAATGGAACACCCACGGATGTATCTGACAACATAATTTTTCATATTTTACTAATGCACATACCACTATAAATTTGCTACTATTTTGTGCACCCCAAAGTGATCAACAATGAGTGAAGTATGAGCTTCTATAATAAATTGCAATCTACTAGCAACTAGAATACAAATCTTACTAGCCTTGAACAACAAGCCATCCTACAAAAAGATAGTCTTCCAAATCGAGGTATTCTTTTCTCGCCTCCAATACCGAGAGATACAAATATTTAAATTTCTCACCGTCCCCATATTCACATTTATAAGTACTAAAAAAAAAAAATGCTCTAACTCCACAACAATTAAAACAACAGTTTCATGGGAGGTCAGGATATAATATATCAACCAATTTATTAAGATTTACCCCTCTGAACCCGATAAAAAGTAAATTACTACAAGAAATCCATCCATTTAAAATTTTTTTACCGTCGTAACTTACTCTAAGTTTGCGAAATATTTTATGTCCATGATCGCATGAATTACTGATTCTTTACCCATCAAATAATGCCTCCATTTCTTAACCACTTGCACCAAAGCATATAATTCTCTATCATATGTAGGATAATTAAGAACAACTCTAGAAAATAACTTAGAATGATAACATATTGGCTTACCTCCTTGGAGTAAAACTGCTCCCATAGCATGGCCAGAAGCATCATTCTTTGCTTCAAAAGGTAATATCATATCCGACATGGTAAGAACAGGTGCATTGCAAACCTTGTCCTTCAACTTCTGAAAATGCTTGTTCTTCTTTCTTACCCCACACAATACTACTATTTTTTCCTAACATTTTTGTAGTGGTACAACTACATGAGAAATATTTAATGAAACTTCCCTCAAATACCGAATCGCCTCCAACAAAGCTTCTAAAATTTTTCTGAATTTTTAGCTGGGACAACTTTTGGATGGGTATAACTTTTGTTGGATCAATTTGAATATCTCCTTCATCAATCACATGGCCCAAATAAACCAAAAAGTCTTTCCAAACTCACATTTCTTGATGTTTAATTTTAATTATGACTGCTACAAACTGCCAAAACCTCTCTCAAGTGCTGCATATGCTCCTCCCAAGATGCACTATACACAAGTATATCATCTATGAAGACATGTGCACATTTATCCATAAATGGATGTAGTACATAATTTATCATTCTCACGAATATTGTAGGAGCATTAGTTAAACCGAATGGCATAACTAGCCACTAAAAAAGACCTTGCTTTATATTGAAGGTTGTCTTCCAAATGTCTTCCTCCTTCATCCGAATTTTGTGATAACTAGATTTTAAATCCAGCTTGATGAAATATTAGGTACAATTCAACTGATCAAGTAAATCATCAATTTGAAGAAGTGGATATCTATTTTAATGATGATTTTATTGAGTTCTCGGTAGTCAATGTACATCCTCCATGCCCCATATTTTTTTAGAAATAACACAATGTGAGAACATATGGTGATGTACTAGGCCTCACAAAACCTTGTTCCAACAATTCTTGAAGTTGTCTCTTCACCTTATCAGATTCTAATACTGACTACCTATACAACTCAATGTTTGGTACTAGTGAATCTAGTAATAGCTGAATCTCACGTTCCACATATCTTTTGGTGATATGCCCCAGGTTCCCGCATAATGTCTTGAATTCTTGAAGCAACTCTATCTTAACTCTCCCATTTGCCTAGGAGTATAATAAGCTACCTCTACTTCAGGTCCATAAAATTACAAGTCTTCACCTACACCTCTCACCATGAGAAGCACAAACCTCTTACTATCATTCACCATACACTTTGCTTGTTGAGCAGTAACTAGCTAAAATTTCTTTTACCCTTTTTCGGTATGAATTATAATTCCCTTACCATATTTCACAAAACACCACTAGTTCAACCTTCTATAAAACACAACATCTCTTTCCCATAAATATGGGTTACCAACGACAAATTGGCATATATCTAGAGGTAAAATATCATAAAATACCTCATATTTATACTTCTCATCAATGGCAAATATAAATGTGCATTGCTTAGTTACCTATAATTCTACATCTTTGTGTAGCCACCCCAATGGATAAGGTTGAGGATGAGGTTTTACCTCCAATCCCAACTATTGTACTAATTTTTATGAGATCATATTTCTTTGTGATCCAAAATCATACAATGCAACTACCTTTGTCATATTTATTTGGATATACACCCAAAAAAATTATTCTTTTGTGGTTTTTGAAACCATATCCTCCTTTGTAGGTTGAACATAGGCTTGTCTACAAGCCTCCAAAATTTGTAGTTTTTTTTCCTTGCTTGGATACACAACCCAATTTTTCTTTAGCCTTTACAGTATTAATATAGTCCTTGTCTTGTGGAAACACATTGTTTGATTTATTTTTATCTTTGTTAAGCCATTTGGGCTTCTTTTCTGGGTATAATTTCCAACATTTTTCTATAGAGTGCCCATCAAACTTGCAATGGTCATAATATTTTTCATATTTTTGCACTACTGTAGAAGCCTTCTTGGTCTGATTTTTACTTTACTTTTATGGTTTTGCCATATTTTTACTACCACTGGGCTGATTAGAGGTCTTCTACATTTTATTTTGCTTCTTGTTTTTCATATCCAAGTACATTACCTTGACACATGCCTCATCTATGCTTGTGATATTGAAAATTTCCAACTGTATTCTGATATGGTAGTGCAATCCACCCTTGTACTTATTCAAAATTAATATTGCTTTCTTCCTAAATTCAGTGGTATATTATTGAACATCTTGTCCTTGTTTCTACCTCAAAAATTACTACCTCTCGTCCATCCTTTCTTGGTATCCAATCAGATAGAATTGAGCTTTGAGTGCAGTCACAAATTGGGTAGACTAAGCAAATGTATGTCAAGCCTCTTATAATTTGAGCTCCAAGATCATATACCAAAGGTACCTTATTAGAAGTCGAAGCACCTTCATCCTCTCCCATAGGAATCATTGGCTCCTCATTTCTAGACTAATTCAGTTGGGATTACATCATCTCCATTATTTTTGTGAGTTGCATGAGAGTGTTTTCCATCTTGACTAATTTGGGTTTATATTCCTCATAAAAAATTTGTGCTCGCTATTCCTCAGCCATAGAAGTATTTCCTACCTTATCCTAATTTTTGGGTTACAAGGAACTAAATCCAAATTCTGATATCTTCTACCTTGCATATGTAGGCCTTACAAAATAACTTGCTTTGATACCACTTGATATGTAATGGTAGACAAAATATGGCTATTATTACAATTACATATTTAAGGATTGAAAACAAATACATTAAATCTCCATACAATTGCTATTAACCACAGAAATTCAAGTGTAGGTAATAAAATATTCACACAGATTAGACATAGAAATTTATAGTGATAAAACCCCAATGTGGGGAAGCATCCACTATTCAAGAGATCTCACTGCTTTATTAATGAAAAAAATATGTTGCATCCTCTAAATGGTCACCAAGCATTGCTACTGTAATGAAAACAACCAATACTATGCAACTGTTTCACCCAATAGTCTATAATAGTTTACCATAAAAACAAATCTACGTACATTATCTCCAACCCCTAATTAGCCATGAAGAGATACAAAAAATGATATAAGTAATCGTTCTAATAAATATTGATCTTTCAGCTACCAAGTGTGTCTTTTATTCTCCAACTATTTTTTTTTTGGTATTCTACTATCAAAAGCACTAGATTGCCATTTTGAAGCACCTACAACTTTTGAATTACATGTAAAATAAACCTAAAAATTTTATCATGTGTTCTTAGTAGTTCCAAAAATGTCTGGTTAAAATGTAAGGTCCTAAATCCTTATGAGTCACTCCCAACATATCCATGAATATGACCACAAAGGCTGATTTTTGCACAGTTTACAGCTATCCAGAATGTCATTTTGGAACACATACAACCTTTGGATTATGTGTCCAATTGATCTAAAAATTTTACCATGTGTTCTTAGTAGTTCGAACTATACTGGTTAAAATTTCAGGTCTTACATCCTTATGAGTTGCTCCTCACATGTCCATGAATATGACCACTGAGGCTGATTTTTACATAGTTTCCAGCTGTCAAAAGTGTATAGTCCAGTTTTACAAAAAGTATGAAGTTACATAATTTGATAATATTTGGTGGTACTAAAAACACCCAAAATTGAATTTATGATGTTAAAATAACTTCACTAAGATATTTACTTACCATGATAATTAAAGTTTTATTTATCCAAAAAAATAATTTTGGATCAATTAAGGTTATTACCTACACATTAAAATAGGAGTTAGATATATTTCAAAAGAAAGAAAACATTATATTAATATTATTTATTTAAAAAATGAAGACTACATTAAGTTGTAGATATTATAGAGCATTTCGGATTTCTTTAATAGTTATCATTAGTGCATATTACAAGTTATTTTTAAGGAGTAATACGGATATTGCAGTTGCACTATATTAGTTTCTCTTAAAGCTTATTAGTAGTGCTCTAAGTGTTTTAGTGAAGGTAAAAGTTAATGCAAAGATTAATCTCTCAAGATCATATTATTTACATGATTATTAGCTTGGATTCATTGTTACTAAATTATCCAAGTGAAGGAGTTAGATACTAGTGTTGTCTAATAAGAAATGCAACAATACATTACTCTCAAGGATTAGAGCAAGTAGCAGCTATATCTAAGAAGGAAAGGAAAAGCTTCAGATCGATCTACATTAGTCCTCAAGATATACAATGAGGAACTGTCATATAAAAGTAGGAAATGACATCAAAAGAAGACAAGGAACTTTCTAAAATTTGGTGTAAAATAAAGTTTTTTATTTATATTACAATGGTGGACCATATCCTTCCTAAAGAGGACAAAACATAGAGTGTATCAAGACACTACGATAGCAAGTATTCTACGTCCACTATTGGTGAATCATCGAAACTAGAAGGTGTAAACTTTGAGTAGAGAAGGTGAGCCAATCTAGGGCTCATAAGTACCAGTTTTAGGTTTCTAGAAACACCATGGCAGTCACCATTAAATTAAGTGCCTATAGCAAGCATCAAACCTACAACATTAAGCCAATACAAGAAGACCATTATCGACTGCTATCTACATAAATATGGGACATCATTAAGGTTATTTATCTATTACATTTCTATGTAAGAGAGCATCAAAAATTGTGTAAAGTGGATATCATATATCATCTATCAAAATAGAAGGAAGAAAACTAAAGAGATCATTTGGTCATCATTTCTAATCTAATTCAACTGGGATTACATCATCTCCATTATTTTGGTGAGTTTCATTAGAGTGTTTTCCATCTTGAGGAATTTGCATTTATATTCCTCATCAAATATTTGTGCTCGCTATTCTTTAGCCATAGAAGTATTTCTCTACCTTCTCCCAATTTTTGGGTTACAAGGACTAACTCCAAATTCTTAGACCTTCTACCTTTCATACACAGGCCTTAAAAAATAACTTGCTCTGATACCACTTGATCCATAATGATAGCCAAACTATGACTATTCTCACAATTACAGATTTAAGGATTGAAAATAAATACATTAAATCTTCATACAATTGCTATTAACTACTAAAATTCAAGTGTAGGTAATAAAATGTTCACACAAATTAGACACATAAATTTATAGTTATAAAACCCCAATGTGGGGAAACATCCACTTTTCAAGAGAGCTCACTGCTTTATTAATGAATTTTTTTTTGTTGCATCCCTGAATGGTTACCAAGCATTGCTACTGTAATGAAAACAACCAATATTATGCAACAGTTTCACCCAATAGTCTACAATAGTTCACCATAAACACAACTCTACATACATTATCTACAATATCTCATTAAAATTAAAGAGATGCGAAAAATGTTATAAGTAACTATTACAATAACTCTTGGTATTTTAGCTACCAAGTGTGTCTTTTGGTCTCCAACTATTGTTTTTTGGTATTCTGCTATCAAAAGTACCATATTGTCATTTTGGAGCACGTACAACTTTTGAATTATGTGTCCAATAAAACTAAAATTTTTACCATGTGTTCTTATTGGTTCCAAATACATCTGGTTAAAATTTGAGATTCTAAATACTTATGAGTCGCTCCCAACATGTCCATGAATATGACCACCAAGGCTGATTTTTACACAGTTTCCAGCTGTCAAAAATACCAGAATGTCATTTTCGAACAAGTACAACTTTTGGATTATGTGTTCGATTGACCTAAAAATTTTACCATATGTTCTTAATAGTTAGAATTATACTGGTTAAAATTTGATGTCTTAACTCCTAATGAGTCGCTCCCAACATGTGCATGAATATGACCACCAAGGCTGATTTTTACACAGTTTCCAACTGTCAAAAGTGTGCAGTCCAGTTTTGTAAAAAGTTACCTAATTTGATAAGGTTTGGTTGTACTAAAAACATCCAAAATTGAAGTTATGATGTTAAAATAACTCCACTAAGATTTTTACTTACTCACCATGATAATTAAAATTTTACTTATCCAAATTTTTTTTTTTAGATCAATTAAGGTTATTACCTACACATTAAAATTGGAGTTAGATATATTTCAAAAGGAATAAAATACCATCTTCCTATTATCTATTTATAGAAATGAAGACTACATTAAGTTGTAGATATTATAGAGCATTTGAGGGTTCTTTAATAGTTATCATTAGTGCATATTACAAGTTACTTTTAAGAAGTAATACGGATATTGTTGTTGCACTATATTAGTTTCTCTTAAATCTTATTAGAGGTGCACAAAGTTTTTTAGTGAAGGTAAAAGTTAGTTCAAAGATTAATATATTAAGAGCATATTATTTACATGGTTATTAGCTTGGATTCATTGTTACTAAATTATCCAAGTGACGAAGTTAGATACTAGTGTTGTCTAATAAGAAAGGCAACAATACATTGCTCTCAAGGATTAGAGCAAGGAGCAACTATATCTAATAAGCAAAGGAAAAGCTTCATATCGATCTACATTAATCCTCAAGCTATACAATGAGGAGTCATCATATCAAAGGAGGAAATAACATCAAAATAAGACAAGGAACTCTCTAATATTTGGAGTAAAATAAAGTTTCTTACTTATATTACAACAGTGCACCATATCCCTCCTAAAGAGTACAAAACATAGAGTGTTTCAAGACACTACGATAACAAGTATTCTACATCCACTATTGGTGAATCATCGAAGGTAAAAGATGTAAAATTATAATAGATAAGGTGAGCCAATCTAGTGCTCATAAGTATAGGTTTTGGGTTTCTAGGAATACCATATCAGTCACCATCAAATCAAGTGCCTATAGTAAGCATCAAACCTGGAACATCAATCCAATATAAGAACACCATTATCAACTGCTATCTATGTAAATAAGAGATATCGTTAAGGTCATTTATCTATTACACTTCTATGTAATAGATAGCATCAAAGATTGCATAAAGTGGATATCATCTATCATATATCAACGTAGAAGGAAGAAAACTAAAGATATCATTTGATCCTCATTTCTAGACTAATTCATCTGGGATTACATCATCTCCATTATTTTGGTGAGTTACACGAGAGTGTTTTCCATATTGAGAAATTTGCATTTATATTCCTCATCAAACATTTGTTCTCACTATTCTTTAGCCATAGAATAATTTCTCTACCTTCTCCCAATTTTTGTGTTACAAGGAACTTAGTCTAGATTCTAAGACCTTCTACCTTGCATACATAGGCCTTACCAAATAATTTGCTTTGATACCACTTGATCCATAATGGTAGCAAAACTATGACTATTATTACAATTATAGATTTAAGGATTGAAAAAATATATATTAAATCTCCATACAATTGCTATTAACTATTGAAATTCAAGTGTAGGTAATAAAAAATTCACACAGATTATAAATAAAAATTTATAGTGATAAAACCCAAATGTGGTGAAACATCCACTATTCAATAGAGCTCATTGCTTTATTAATGAATAAAAAATATGTTGCATCCTCTGAATGGTCACCAAGCATTACTACTGTAATGAAAACAACCAATACTATTCAACAGTTTCACCCAATAGTCTACAATAGTTCACCATAAACACAACTCTACATACATTATCTCCAATCCCTCAATAACCATGAAGAGATGCGAAAAAAGGTATAAGTAACTATATACACCTAAAACGTGTCATGTTGATGGTGACTACTCATATGGACATGCTACAAGACCATATGGAAGATCTTGGACAGACTCCAAGATATAGCAGTGGTTCTAACCACTCAATTTGGGCTCCTTGGTCTAATTAGTTTGAACTGCAGCTGAGACATGCGATCTATATACTGGACCATAGCTGAGACCTATGGTCTGTAATCTAGGTCACAACTGTCACCTGTAATGTAAAATGAAGTTCAATTGGCCTTCATCTAAGCCAAATCAGTTTGAACGACCATTTGATCTAGAAGAAGGTGGTTAAACGACAGAAGTTTCGAATCCAACTGTCCTAACCACCTCTTCTTTTTCTTGGCTTTTCCATGAAGCCACCCCTAGCCCTTGGGTAGTCCTATAAGTACCCCTTAAAATTAAGGCAAATATAGTAAGAGAGAGAGAATTTGAGCAATGAATCCCTATCGGATTGTAGACTCACTTGAGTATACTGAGAGAGCCTAGTTGCTATTCATTTTTCAATTCATCTAGCATCATGTAAATTCATGCCATGGATGCCCTAAGGAGCTAGAACACCAAGAAACATGAATTCAAGCAAACGAAGGACCAATTGTGGAATTTAACCACCAAACCTATCAAAGGACATTGAGGCAACCTTTGATCATCAATTTGACAAGGAGGATCAAGACCACAACCTTAGAATTGAAGGGAAAAACCATTTGATTTCTTGCCATGGCTGACAGTCGCGGTTTACAGTGCATACCACTCATCCAAACTGTAGTTTACAATAGGTGACAAATATCCTTACTGTTTTCTTTCCAGTATGCTTAATTATGTTAGATTAGTCATTTTAGTGGATTAATTCATGTTTAGAGATAATCTGACCGATATATTTAGGGTTTAATCAATCTTATTTTCATCATAGAAAGTAGGACATTAATGGCTTCTTTTCATGCTAACATGCTTAATTTCATGCAATTGATCTAGTAAATAGATAACTGCACTTCTTGCTTTCATGTTTCTAAAAATATTTATGAATATTACATAAGTTTAATATGTTTTATCCATATTCTTGATTTCATAGTTGTTATGACATATTTATGTACATTTTCCTCAAAGGGCCTCATCATGAGAGGCTGCCTATTTGTATAATACTTTTGTGTTGTTTCTTGATCACTAAGAAAGCAAGTTCGAAGCAGACTCAATCATTCAATTCCTTCCTCAACGTGAAGACGAGGGTCAACTCCATCCTAGAGCATTTTGTGACTATTTAAAAGAGCATTAATAGTGTCCCTACCCCCGTTGGGGGCTTTGGAATTGTATCAATTGTATCAACATTTGGGTGACCCTAAGAGGGGTATGATTGTAACTAAGATTCATTTTCAATATTAATAAAAGAAAAATCCATTTTAGTGTTATATGCAATCTCGTTTATCATTTAACGCTTTTATGTTGATTCCAATTGTTGCATGAGATACTTTTTAGATAGGTCAGAAGGCGATCACAATGGGATTCCATATTTTAAGCACCTAATCTGACATCTTCTATGTTTTTTTGGATTGTAGGTTCAAACTTTAGCTTTCATCTATGGTCTCATTGTTGGCCTACGACTTCAAGATGCGGCCTACAGTCAAAACCATGAGTCATACCTACGGTTTACAATAGATAGATCATACAATAGAGGATAGAATACAAATCGGATGTGGACCTGAGGTAGGTACCACTTTTCACCCTCTATAAATTTTTATGTCTCTGTGTTTTTCCAAAATCCCAAATTTGCAATACAACTAGGAAAACTAAAAAAAGGGAAATGAACTAATTCCTATATATGTATTCATGTTTGCATTATTAGAAAAGTGCTGCTAGGAACAATGGATCTCTGTGTACACTCCATCCTAGACTTTAGTGTGCTTGATATAATTGTGTGTTTGGTTTACATGTTTGAGGCCCAATCACTGGCCATTTGCATAGTAGCTTGCATTGTCAAAAATCATGTAGGATATAGCATGCATCTCTTAATATGAAACGTTTATTTTTACATTACATGTAGGAAACAATAATTCATGCTATATTATGCATTTTTCTTTCTATGCAAATAATAAAACGAACCACACACACCACTTGGCACTTAAACACTAGTGAGTTGGGAGTCACATCCAACCACTAGTAGGGTTCAACGATGGTGGACGTAATTTTCATCCATTGGCTCAAATTCGACATACCCTTGGATAATAGACCAATACCAGATCAGAGAAACTTTCATACCATGGAAAATTTGCATGTATTCTCTTCAAAGGGTATAACATTGATTGGGGGAAAATGGGTGAGGATATGGGATGACATGTGCTCTCTGACCATGTATGGGATTTATTACCATACATTATAGGTTGGA
>JAQPPZ010006570.1:0-10390 GCA_028583015.1 Wollemia nobilis | reverse complement strand
AAATTTAGAATATAGAATAGTTTGTTTTATAGAACTTGAACAATCACTTCACACATCTGATGAGCAAGGTGCAACCTAAGTATTGTCATTGTTGTCAACACAGTCAGGTTGATCAGTTGATGCAATGGTTAGAAGTTGATTGGTGAGCAAGGTGATGCATAGGAGTTGTTTGTTGAGCAAGGTGCTTGATTGGTGAGCAAGGTGATGGATAGGATTTGTTTGTTGAGCAAGGTGCTTGATTGGTGAGCAAGGTGATGGATAGGAATTGTTTGTTGAGCAAGGTGCTTGATTGGTGAGCAAGGTGATGGATAGGAGTTGTTTGTTGAGCAAGGTGCTTGATTGGTGAGCAAGGTGATGGATAGGAGTTGTTTGTTGAGCAAAGTGCAGCAAAAGAATTGCAAAAGTATTGGCATTGTTGTAAACACAGTCAGATTGATGCGATTGATGCGATTGAGGTGATCAGATCAAGTGCAAAGTTTCAAGGAAAATGGTGACCCGTATCCGGAATCGGCAAAAAGAGACAAGGTAGAAAACTATCAAGATATCGCGACATGTTTTCTTGTCACGATTTGGACATGGTCGAGGAGAGAGAAGGCACAGCCAAAAAAAATGTCACGATTTCGTGACATGTCAAGTTTTCACTGAGGAGAGAGAAAATGTGTAGTGATATCGCGACAAAATCGAGGAGAGAGAAGGCGTAGCCAAAAATGTCACGATTTCGTGACATGTCAAGTTTTCGTTGAGGAGAGAAAATGTGTCGCGATATCGTGACAAAATCGAGGAGAGAGAAGGCACAGCCGAAAATGTCACGATTTCGTGAAATGTCGAGTTTTCGTTGAGGAGAGAGAAAATGTGTCGTGATTTCGCGACAAAAAGTAGGAGAGATAAAATGCACGCCAAATTGTCGCGATTTCACGACATGATCGAGGAGAGAGAAGATGCGAGCAAAACTATCGTGATTTCGTGACATGCTGGCAGAGAAGGAAACAAAGGTGTAGCGATATCGCTACATGTTCAAATGAAAGGAAACAAAGGTGTAGCGATATCGCTACATGATGAAAATACATGGAACTAAGGTGTAGCGATTTCGCTACATGTTGAAACAAGGAGAAACTAAGGTGTAGAGATTTTGCTACATGTTGAAACAAAGAGGAACTAAGGTGTAGCGATTTTGCTACAGGTTGAAACAAAGAGAAACTAAGGTGTAGCGATTTCGCTACTAGTCAAAAGTGTAGAACTGAAAGATGCAGCAATGATATTACAAGTCAAAATTTCATGAAAAGAGGCAAGGCAAAAGCACAAGGCAAAAAATTGTAGCGATTTCGCTCTTACATGGAGCAAAGAGTGTACGGAAGCCAGAAGCGTCGCGATTTCGTGACAAGAAGATTGATGAAGTCAGCAAGAGCCGAAAGCGTCACGATTTCGTGACAAAGATGGATGATGATGTCAGCAAGAGCCGAAAGCGTCGCGATTTATGACATGTTCCATTTTCGCTGGAGTTGGCAAGGAGAGTTGTACGGAAGAACAAAGTGTCACGATTTCGTGACATGTTCCTTTTTTGCTGCTGCCGGCAAAGAAGAGTGTACGGAAGCCGAAAGTGTCACGATTTCGCGGACAGCGAGGATGATGACGTCGGCAAAGTTGAAAACCGTCACGATTTCACTACAGGATGAAAGGAAAGGCTTTGGAAGCCGGAAGCGTCATGATTTCGTGACAGCATTGATGATGACGTCAGCAAATTTGAAAAGTGTCCCAATTTCATGACAGGATGAAAGGAAAACTGTTGAAAGTCAGAAGCGTCACGATTTTGCGATAGCATTGAGGATGACGTCAGCAAAAGCTCAAAGTGTCGCGATATCGCGACAAGATGCAAGGAAAGCTTTCGAGGGCCAAAACGGTCGCGATTTCGCAACAACCTTCAGGGTGACATCAGCATAAGTCAAAAGTGTCACGATATCGCGACAGGTAACAGTCTGGTAGGTAAAACCCACAGGAACATGCAAGGTGACACATGTCGAAAAAGCAGACATGAAAATCATGCGACCACTACTTAAAAAGTAAACGAAGTCGGACAGACGTTAATTGTTGATAGGTGTTGGACATGCATTGCAAAGATAAACATGCATAATTTAAACGCATTCGAAAAGTTGAATTTGAAGGATAATAAAAGCATTCGAAAGGTCAAATTTGTAGGCATTCTAACAGACGTATTTGAAGCATACAGAAAAGACGAACATGAAGAATCGAAAATCTTTCGAAGAATTATATATGGAGTTTCGAAAAAGAATTCGAAAAGCTGTATTCAAAGAATCAAATTTAAAGTATCGAAAGGTTTTCAAAAAAGCATTCAAAAAGTCGTATTCGAAGAAATTGAACAGTCGAAGTGCATGAAACAAAATTTCCGTATTGCATGGTTTCCAAAAGACGTATTGCAGGGTTTTGAATAGTTGAAATGCATGGAACCGAACAGCCGTATTGCATGGATTCAAATAGTCAGAGTATGTGATTCGATTGCATGCAGGATTGAAAGGTTATAAAAGAATAATCGTACAGAGAAGATAGTTGCTGCTACGAGATAGAAGATGCTGCAAAAAGAGGTTGGATGTATGTGAGCTGCAAGAGCATGCCATATGAAAGGGCTGTAAGTGTGTAGAAGGTAGAACTGTAAAAGAGTGTATGCTTCCATGAGATTGATTTGATTTAAGCTAGATCAATGAGGATCTTGTAACACCGAAGGCATTTTTATGTCAATCAAAATTGAAAATAGAAATCCAAGTTGGTGCTTGGAATCGGGGGTTGGTGCTCCTTCCGATTCTCCCTTGGTAAATTAGGGGTTGTTGCTCCTTCCAAAGGATCTTTGGTAAATTGATTGTAAAGTTTGTGCTTTGCAATGGCTAGATTTGGATGGGAGTCCAAGCAGCCTAGTTTGAGGGAGTAGCCAAAACTGGTGAACCTCGTTACATCTTGTGTTATGTTATGCTCTCTTGTGGTACTTGTTGTTTCTGGTTTTAGCTTTCTTTTGTTTTGGCTTTAAGAGTTAAAGCATTAAGTTTTTAAATAGCTACACTGATTCACCCCCCCATCTTAGTGCCATTGTAAGACTAACAATTGGTATCAGAGCCAAGTTCCCAGTTCAGGTTAAATCAGTCAGGGTTGATCTTGGATTAGTTTACAATGGGTAAGAAGAATAGATTATCTTCCATTAAGGTATCTCCGTCGCTTCAATTCCTTCTAAGAGAAAATTGCACTAAAGAAGGAAGAAGAAGTGAACTCAAGTTTGCAATGAAAACCTGGAGATTGAAATAGATCTATAAGGTGAGTTGATCGCCGCTCTTGAAGAGTTAAGTATACAAAAGAAAAGCAACAAAAGACCTGTCCAAAAAGTTGGAAGAATACGGGGATGAGATTGAGAATCTCCCGTTTACAAATTCAAGAGGCCAAGAACGTTAAGAAGCCTTGAAGACACAAATTCAATGATAAAGTCGATGTATATAGCAAACGTGAAGAAGAATCTAACAAACTGTTAGTAATCTAAAGTTGCAAGTAGATGTGTCCAAGAGGGTTGAAGAAATTCTCGAGTCTCGACTCAATGAGAAAAAGACCCGCTTGTTGCCAACAAGAAGAAGAGATTGTTTCTTTGAAGAAACAACTAAAAGAGGCCAATATAAATCTCAAATTTGAGAAAAGCATAGAGTTGCTAGATACAATGATAAATCAACAAAGAAGCTCCACGCCTAAGTTTGGTCTTGGATATGAAGGTTCAACAACCTTCATCCTCTAAACATGTAGAGAAGAAGAAGTCCTTGGTTGAAGGTTTGAAAAAAGAAAAGTCTGAAGCTGAATCCTCAAAAGGAAGAAATCACCAAAGAAAATCTACAGCAAAGCAACCACATCAACAAAAATTCTCTCACTCTCACTCTTTTAATAATAATGTTTTTAATGGCTATTGTTCTAAATGCAACTACTATGGTCACAAGGCATTTTATTGTAGACAGAATAATAGATCAAAGAGTTATACTGATAAAAACACATCTGCTTCCTCGAGTGAACACCCCTGTGCAATGTTTTAAATGTAATGGCCATGGGCACATAGCAAGGTTTTTCCAAGCATTGATGTATCTAACCTAAGGCCGCACCATAGATTTCATCGGACACACGTAATGCAATACGGATAGGGAATAAAACAAGTGCAATGTTTTAAATGTAATGGTCAAGGGCACATAGCAAGTTTCTCGTGCAAGCACTTCGTATCTAATCTAAGGCAAAACCCTAGGATTTCATCGGCCGCAAAGAATACAATACAGACAGAGAATAAATCATGTGCACAAGAGAAAGGAAGAATAATCATCCTTCAAGAATGCACAAGAGACAACCCCGCAAGGAAAATGTTCAAGTTCACGAACGAGGGCAAAATAGGGATGTAGTTGAAAAACTCAAGCCCAAGTTCGAAAGTCCGGAGAAAGATAGAAGAAAGGAATTTGTGTCTCCTTGGAGCAGAAGGAGATTACTCCTCTTTGCTTTGCAGCTCCAGGTGGCACATCCTCGGGGGAGCAATCTTAAAATTTTATTTTAATGCTCCTATGTTTTTGGGCCGCTTTCTGAGGATGAAAGGTAAGAAGTCAAGTTATTGTTGTTTGCAGCTAAAGTGTGTTGTCAGTTCTTGTTGTCATTTTTGAAGGTGTCATGAAGTGTGTTGTTTAATTTGAAGAGTTGTCACATTTGGTAGTGTTGAGATATGTCACTGTCGTCTCGTTGATACTTCTTCCACCAACCTGTTCATTACTTCGGATCATAAACGCTTCAGAATTTTTTTTTTTTGCGTGTTTGCTCTAGCCGCATATACGTGTTTCGAGTAGCGTGTATTTGTTTTACACTTTGAGGTAAAACTTACAAGATCTTTCTTGTCGCATTGTTAAGATTATTCAATTCCCGAATAGTTCGGGTTAACTCGTTGATAAAATATCAATCCGAGGTTAAGAAGTTGAGGTTGAGTAAGGCGCTCTATGGTTGGCCATAAAGTGTTTGTCAAAATGTCTTCTCCAAGATTTGCATTGTTAAAAGTAAAGTGATCTATAAGAGTCTGTAGAAAACTCGGATCAGGTTTTAAGTTTAAAAAGGAATCAAGTAGTGCCAGAAAGACAGTATTTATTGCTTGCACTAAGTTGGCAAGAAATTTGTAGAGTTGGTACAAGTGAGTCTCCTATCAATTT
The DNA here is from genome assembly GCA_028583015.1 of Wollemia nobilis. Lineage (NCBI taxonomy): Eukaryota > Viridiplantae > Streptophyta > Pinopsida > Araucariales > Araucariaceae > Wollemia > Wollemia nobilis. The sequence goes on along the minus strand of JAQPPZ010006570.1, from coordinate 5,180 downwards.
TATTGAAAGATGTGAAATCCGCTTGTTGAAGTGAAGAAGCGTTTGGCAGAGGTGCCAAGTTTGACCCATGTTGTGGGCAATTTCATCTTGGTCATGATGCTCGTGGATAGCAGCAATAAAAGCACTTTAGCTTTTGTGGTGGTGTTATTCACTTTCTCCAAAGGTTGGAGAACTAAGTTTGGCCAAGGTATATATTTTATTATTATTTGCTTGGAGTATTTTTTTTTTTTTTTTTTGGTAAGTAAGAGAATATTATAATTAACACCGGGTTTTAACCGGTTGACCCAAAACCATTTTACAAAATAGGGTCCACTGAACAACCCGGACAAAGGCCAAGCCCTAAAAGTTTAAACCCGACAACAAAAATGGCCAAGACCTACTCTTCCATTAGAATACAACCAAACTAAACTATGGAAGCCTAATATTATGGCCATCGAAAGAAAGACGCAAAAAAGAACTAACAAAGACAAAACTAATCATGCAAGCACCATGCCGAGTAGCTTGTGCCCATATAAAAATAATAGAATATGGTCAAAAAAAAAAAAAAAAAAAAACATCCCATAGAATGGACAGCCAAGAGGCCAAGCATTCTTCCTTGTAGTCCTCAACTAAATTCTTATCATCGTTCTTGCCATCATATTTAGATTTTGCCTTTGAATCCTTGTGCCCTGGAACCGCTGGCTATAAAATGTAAGATTTAAGGAATCACACAAATCAACAAATTGCACCGATGAGGCGGGATAGCACTCTTCAATCTGGTTGATATCGTGGAGGCCGATGAAATTGTCATCTTCTCCAAGACTATTATGGTGGGGTCTCGGTGCCTCATTGTCGGGGATCTCCAACACTTTGTTATTTCTTGCTAGGGCCTTTTATGGACATCGAATCCAAACACACCTTGGGAAATACTTGAGGCCAAAGCAGATTTTTCCCATGCATGAATTTGTAGATAAAAAACCCTATATCGATGCCCCACCAGCTGCAAAAAACACTAGTCACATGAACAAAAAAAACAAATATGACAAAATCCATTATAAGGTTCAATTTTTTTTTTTTTTAAAATGCCCCCATTTTCTGTCATTGATCCACTTTGAGCCTTCCAATCTAATTGCTTGGAGTATTTTGAATTGACTTGGCAAATATAATTGATGGAGGTATAAGGTTAAGTTGTCATATTTTGCTTTGACATTATCTTATTGGCATGTTTTGATGATTGTGTTTAAATAAGTGGAGCTAAAATGTGTAATAAAGGAAGTTCACTTTATTGCTAATTTATTTTTATTCCTTCCCTAAATTGGTTGAAAGTTTGAGAGTTGTGTGTAGTGTCAGCTAGAAGGTTCAATTATCTTCTACTCAAATGAGGTATGGACTCATTCTTCTTATGAGTATGATTGGTGTATGTTTTTTGAAATAAGGTTGGAGTGAAAAGGTACTCTTCTAGGTATCCCTTGGCTTGGTGTAAATCCTAATTTTTGGTTTGAGATAGTGGAAGCTTTGTGCTCTAGGGCTTATTTTTGTGAGTCTAGCTACTTGTATTAAGTTGGTGGAACCCTTGGTTGGCTGCCTTGAGTTTAATAGTTGAGTTTGAGATTGGGAATTAAGTATAGAACATATTGAGTCTCTAACAATTCTCTCGTATGTTTCTATGAAGTTGATAAATCACATTGGGTCTCTAACAATTCTCTTTGTGGGTTCATGCTAGCGTGGTTCTAGTGAGAACTTGTGTGCTGATCCGGACAAGTTCTATGTGTGCTTCTGTGGGTTCTTAGTGAGTCTATTACGTAGTACGAGGGGTTGAGGTTCGTAAGACAAAAGTGATCTTGAAGAGGTCATTTTTTTCTCAAGTATTGGCTAAGATTTGACTAGACATCAGGATCAAATTCTCAAAGGGAGAATTTATGGATCTATTCATCATACTACTCATGTTTATGCTTTTTGCTAACTGGATTAATTTTTTGCCTGTGAATGTTGTGCATGGACTAAGGGGAGTTTTATGACCGCCCTTTGGTATTATTGTCAAAGGGGGAGAAGAATTACAGGTAATTGCAGACAATTACGTGTGTTGCCAACAATTCCAAAGGGGGAGATTGATGAGCAAGGTGCAACCTAAGTATTGTCATTGTTGTCAACACAGTCAGGTTGATCAGTTGATGCAATGGTTAGAAGTTGATTGGTGAGCAAGGTGATGGATAGGAGTTTTTTGTTGAGCAAGGTGCTTGATTGGTGAGCAAGGTGATGGATAGGAGTTGTTTGAGCAAGGTGCTTGATTGGTGAGCAAGGTGCTTGATTGGTGAGCAAGGTGATGGATAGGAGTTGTTTTTTGAGCAAGGTGCTTGATTGGTGAGCAAGGTGATGGATAGGAGTTGTTTGTTGAGCAAGGTGTAGCAAAAGAATTGCAAAAGTATTGGCATTGTTGTAAACATAGTCAGATTGATGCAGTTGATGCAGTTCAGAGGTCAGTCAAATCAAGTGCAGAAAGTTTCAAGGAAAACAGAAGTGACCCAGATTCCGAAACTGGAAAAAAGAGACAAGGAAGAAAACCGTCGCGATATCGCGACATGTTTTCTGTCGCGATTCGCGACATGGTCGAGAGAGAGAAGGCGCAGCCTAAAATGTCGCGATTTCGCGACATGTCAAGTTTTCACTGAGGAGAGAGAAAATGTGTCGTGATATCACGACAAAATCGAGGAGAGAGAAGGCGCAGCCGAAAATGTCGTGATTTCATGACATGTCAAGTTTTCACTGAGGAGAGAGAAAATTTGTCGCGATATCGCGACAAAATCGAGGAGAGAGAAGGCGCCATCGGAATGTCAAGATTTCACGACATGTCGAAGCTTTCGTGAGGAGAGAGAAAATGTGTTGCGATTTCGCGACAAAAAGTAGGAGAGAGAAAATGCACGCCAAATTGTCACGATTTCGTGACATGATCGAGGAGAGAGAATATGCGAGCAAAACTGTCACGATTTCGCGACATGCTGGCAGAGAAGGAAACATAGGTGTAGCGATATCGTTACATGTTGAAATGAAAGGAAACAAAGGTGTAGCGATATCACTGCATAATGAAAATACATGGAACTAAGGTGTAGCGATTTCGCTACATGTTGAAACAAGGAGAAACTAAGGTGTAGCGATTTCGCTACATGTTGAAATAAAGAGGAACTAAGGTGTAGCGATTTCGCTACAGGTTGAAACAAAGAGAAACTAAGGTGTAGTGATTTCGCTACTAGTCAAAAGTGTAGAACTGAAATATGCAGCAATGATATTACAAGTCAAAATTTCATGAAAAGAGGCAAGGCAAAAGCACAAGGCAAAAAATTGTAGCGATTTCGCTATCGCATGGAGCAAAGAGTGTACTGAAGCTTAAGCGTCGTGATTTCGCGACAAGAAGATTGATGATGTCAGCAAGAGCCGAAAGCATCACGATTTCATGACAGCATGGATGATGATGTCAGCAAGAGCCGGAAGCATTGCGATTTCGTGACATGTTCCATTTTCACTGGAGTTGGCAAGGAGAGTTGTACGGAAGAACAAAGTGTCACGATTTCGTGACATGTTCCTTTTTCGCTGCTGCTGGCAAGAAGAGTGTACAGAAGCCGAAAGTGTCACAATTTCGTGACAAGCATGATGATGACGTCAGCAAAGTTGAAAAGTGTCACGATTTCGCAACAGGATGAAAGGAAAGCTGCTGGAAGCCGGAAGCGTCGTGATTTCATGACAGCATTGATGATGATATCAGGAAATTTGAAAAGTGTCACGATTTTGCGACAGGATGAAAGGAAAACTGTTGAAAGCCGGAAGCGTCGTGATTTTGCGACAGCATTGAGGATGACATCAGCAAAATCTCAAAGTGTCGTGATATCGCGACAAGATGCAAGGAAAGCTTTCGAGGGCCAAAACGGTCATGATTTTGTGACAACCTTCAGGGTGACGTTAGCATAAGTCAAAAGTGTCGCGATATCGCGAAAGTGTAACGACCTAGCGGGTAAAACCCGCGAGAACATGCAAGGTGACACGTGTCGAAAAAGCGACAGAAAATCATGCAGCCGCTTACGTAAAAAGTAAATCGAAGTCGGTGGACGCTTAATTGTTGACAAAAGTTGGACATGCATTGCAACAGACAAACATGCATAATTTAAACGCATTCGAAAAGCCAAATTTGAAGGATAATAAAAGCATTCAAAGGTCAAATTTGCAGGCATTCTAACAGACGTATTTGAAGCATATAGAAAAGATGAACATGAAGAATCGAAAAGCTTTCGAAGAATTATATATGGAGTTTCGAAAAAGAATTCGAAAAGCCGTATTCGAAGAATCAAATTTAAAGTATCGAAAGGTTTTCGAAAAAGCATTCGAAAAGCCGTATTCGAAGAAATTGAATAGTCGAAGTGCATGAAACAAAATTGCCGTATTGCATGGTTTCCAAAAGACGTATTGCAGGGTTTCGAACAATAAATGCATGGAACCGAACAATAGTATTGCATGGATTCGAACAGTAGAGTATGTGATTCGATTGCATGCAGGATTGAAAGGTTATAAAAGAATAACCGCATGGAGAATATAGTTGTCTGCCTGCGAGATAGAAGATGTCAGAAAAGAGGTCTGGTCGTATGTAGCTGTAAGAGCATGCCATATGAAAGGGTCATAAGTGTGCGTAAGGTAGAACCTAAAAGAGTGTATGCTTCCATGATATTGATTTTATTTAAGCTAGACTGGTGAGGATCTTGTAACACAAGGGCATTTTTATGTCAATCAAAATTGAAAATAGAAATCCAAGTTGGTGCTTGGAATCGTGGGTTGGTGCTTGCTTCCAGCTGCTATCAGTAAATTAGGGGTTGTTGCTCCTTCCAAAGGGATGTCTGGTAAATTTATTGTAAAGTTGGTGCTTTGCAATGGCCGTATTTGGATGGGAGTCCAAGCAGCCTAGTTTGAGGAGTAGCCAAAACTGGTGAACCTCGTTACATCTTGTGTTATGTTATGCTCTCTTGTGGTACTTGCTATTTCTGGTTTTAGCTTTCTTTTGTTTTGGCTTTAAGAGTTAAAGCATTAAGTTTTTAAATAGCTGCACTGATTCACCCCCCCTCTCAGTGCCATTGTAAGACTAACAACATCCACTTGACTAGGCTCAACCAAATCTACTCAACCAATCACTCAATGAAACAATCCTTGCTTACAAACCCTAG
>JAQPPZ010006569.1:0-10946 GCA_028583015.1 Wollemia nobilis | reverse complement strand
CATTCAAACTTCCTAATTTGGACAGATATGTAATGAAGAAATTATCCTATACCAAGACAATGCTGGCTGTTATTATTTTGGACCTGTCAAAATACCATCGAGAAGAATGAGTTGTGCACATTTAATGAAGGCTTATGGATGTAGAAATGAAATGAAATATTATTAATGTCCGCGGTGGGCCAAAATAAGACCCAAGGGACTATAAGGAGTACAATAATGACTGCCAGCTAGCAGGCTAAAAAGCCCAACAAAGAAAAGAACTAAGAAAAATACAAGATCAAACCCGACAAACGGGCCAAAGAGAAAGGGAAAAGAAAAGAAAAGGGAGAGCAGAGGGGGGGAGGGCTGCAGTCCAACAGAGATAAGTGCATGCCAAGAAGAACGGAGAGAGAGGAGGAGGGGGGAGGGAGCAGCCTAGGAGGGGCAAGCTCCGAGAATCCCCCAAAAACTAATCTCTCCTAACAGTCGAGGCCGAAGTACCGGAGCTGAAGAAGTCCATGATATTCCATTGCTAGTTCGGAACCCTGACAAACTGTTGGTGCACTGTCTAGTGACCTTGCTTCTGTTCAAATTGGATGGTGTGGGGCGTTTTTGGACGAAGTCACCTGGTCTGTCGGAGTTGGTGAAGTATGTTGTGATGAGCCGATGTTGAAGAGGGTGAGATCCATTTGGAGAACTTTTATGTCGTCGAAGCTGAGTTATCTCCCTAAGAAAGAGTGCGAGACAACGCTGGTCCGGGTATCTGAAGAAGGTAGAAACACATCGAGAGTTGTCCCTGAAAAGGCAATGGAACCTACCCCGGATCTCATAATAAATGGGACAACAAAAAATGAAGTGATGCAGGGTCTCAACTTCACCCAAGGAGCAAAACAAGCAAATCCGCTCCTCCATCGGAAGATGGTGATCTGACTCAATCCGGAGTTGGTGAGAACATACCCTAAGTTGCCCAATAGTGATCCGAAGACTGTGCATTGTGTGCTGCTGAAGGTATTGTGGAGGAACTATTGTGCCCTCCTATATCTGTAAGAAGTGCTCATGGTAGAAAGACAGCTTGGGGGAAAGAGGGACAACAGGAGAGATCCATGTGCATCTGGTGTACTGGAGACTAACATCCTTCCGAATCTCGTGGAGCATCTTCTCCTTAGTAAGCCGAGAGGGGGGGGAGAACCCCCAAAGAATAAGGGGGTAGCCTGTCTATCTGTATCTGAATGCTGGCCAGGAGTGTAGAAACCTGAAAATACCAACTCCTCCATCGAGGAGTGAAGGGCGAGGTAAGGGTACCGCCTGCAACCCTCATGGGTATCTCCGAAAGTACGGATCCTGTGAAGATAACTGATAATCAGGAAGATAATCTCAAGCTGGAGAGGAGAAGATGTTGGACTTGTATGTAGGAATTTTTCGTAGAAGTTTTCTTCTGTGTATACATGGAACTATTAAATTGTTGCATACCATGGTTAACAAGAAATACTAGATGGGCCAGAATAATGGCTTCCTTCTTAATCATATCGGCACAGTCCAGATGCTATGCTTCTTATTTTCCAAGCATTTGAATATGAATCCATTGTGTATCTCTGTGAATCTTAACCTGAAACCTAACTTGAATGACTGCCAAATTACATGCCATATCTCAAGTGTAATTTACTGTTTGTAGTGCATTAGTGGCTAAAGGTTCTGTGGCCTTGGATAATAGTGTATAATCGGGCCATCATTAAGTATCAGGTTGCAGGTGGCTTCCAATAAATTATGGCTCAGATCTCATAACCTTTTCATTGTCTAATGTCTGCTGTTGACATATAATTTTGTATTTCTCTAGTTAGTCTATGCTCTTAGTTGTTGTTGGAGGACATGAAAAATGTAATTTCTGGTATTACGTTGATGTTGTAACCTAATTTACTTTGTTTTTAGTGTAAAATTGCCAATAGCTGTACTGTTTCTTTGGTAGATCAAGCTTTATGATCTCTTATTATTGTATGCCTTGTGTAAAACATTTGTGGTGGTGTGAATCACAGTCTCCAATTTCATATCTTTGTTGTTCATTTAAATTTTGTCATACAGATCACGGGAAAAAATGATCCTCAGTTAAAAACATGTGTACCGCATGAATTTTCCAGTTGCTGCACAATTTGTAACATTGGCAGTTGCCCCTTTTGAAGTGTTTCCAGATCGTCATAACATTAATATTTCACATATGTGCAATTTGTCAAACCTTTCAAAGCTGCAATGCACTGTGAGCTTCTTCCACAATGTATTCAGGTTTGTAGATGAAACATTTTTGTCTAATTTGCTTCACAGACTAAGTAGCCTACTTGCTTTCTTGGAGCATGAAGATGGCTGGCTATTTCGTTTTATTCTCAATTCTACGTATACATATTCAACTTATATATATATATTTGACTAATACTTCTTATACACATCCGCCATGGGGATTGAACCCGGGTTACATCACCGATAATGCAAGTGGCGTCCTTGCCGGTAGACCACATCATGCGGATTATTATAAAGTTTTCTTTGATGCAGCTACAATGAGGAGTATCTTGATGCTTCCTTTCCTTTTGGATCATATAAATAAGTCTTCATTCATTCTGAAACTTCATTAGCCTCCAGCTATGTTGGCGCTTCAATGTCTATTTTCAGTTCCAATTTGTTGTATGATGAACGGGTCATTGATCAGGTAATCCAATATATCAAAATCTTCTCTTTTAAAGAATATAGGTGCACATATATTCAGCAATGGCGTTGACAAGATAAATTCTTTACTGCTTTTATGTAGGTTATCAGCACCAGAATAAAATTGGTTTATGCCCTAGCACAGCAATGGTTTGGAATTTATATTACTGCTGAGACAGCTAATGACAATATGTATAGATAAAAAAGCTTTCTTCCTCACAACTCAAATCTATTAAGATATCTTTGTGTCTTGGATTGTTTTAGTTGTGCATTATTCTCATAATCTTTTGTCATTCATGCAGGGTGGTTGTTGGATGGTCTTGCGGGTTTTCTCACTGATTCCTTCATAAAACGTTACTTGGGGAACAATGAAGCCCGGTACCGTCGCTACTAGGTTTCTTATATCTATTCCAAATTGGATAAAAATGCAAATTTTTTGTTATATTGCCTGTGAATGTGGCTCAAGATGATATAAACTAACATATTTGTAGCATGTTTGTAACCTTAATAACTAATTTAAATGTGCCCCCTCCCTGCCTTGTTCCCACAGTCGTTGAGTCCTAACATCCTAGTTCATGGGTTCTGTCAAAGGGATATGGCTTCTAAAGAGATTATTATATGGAATACTAAAGATTATTAGAGGACTTGGCATAATTTATGAGCTGGAATGGAAGAGTTTCAGAAGGCTGTTTTTAATGGAACAATTTATCTAAATTGCCAGATAACTACAATTGGTCTAGTCTTTGATCGAATAGTAATGGAAGTCTTGGGACAACTACTAGAGTTTGTTGTTATGCCACTTAAATAACACATTGTCTTTTGAAAGAAGTAATCTGTATATTATAATAACAGAAAAAAGCCAGAGTAGAAAAAATGATATTATCTTTTCAGGGCAGTATGAATGAAACAATTGATTTATTGGTTAACAGGGCTTTGATTTTTTTTTTTCCAAATTGTGTGTGCATTTTTTCCAAAATGTTTAAACTTGATGAAAAAGTATGCATGGACATGAATATTTTTCCTGTCTCAAATTTTCCAACAATTACATATATATTACATATACATGAGCCTTCTATGCCAATCCTGATTCTTGGATATTGCAAGGTAGTAGTCAAATTTTGATCCTTGGATATTGAAAGGTAGTAGTCAAATTTTGATCCTTGAAATACAAATTCTCATCCTCTTTAGCCTTCTAAAGTTGGCTTATTTTTCATTTTATTTATATCATTTGAGAAAGAGATTGTCATTGAAAAAATATATTTTTCCTATTCTTAATGTAACCTGGTTTCTGCTGAGCTTTGTTTTGGTTGTTCCTGAGTTCATGTAACTGTCATTGCAAATCCATGGCATCCTTTTAAATCCTTGGTATTGCGATCTTGGGAGAAAATGGTTTGAATGGAAAGGACTAAATAAGATTGGTATTGCGATCTGGGTATTGTCATTATATTTTTAACAAGTTAATTAAACCATATCCAACTTGCCTTTCTTCATTTGCTTTCTATCAAAGATATTCTTCATTTGCCTTTCTATCAAAGACATTATGCTTCTCTATCAAAGTTTCCACAATTATCTCCTTTATATCAGATGCCTTCTGAAATTTAAATTTTGTCATGATGAAATTCAACACCGCGAATGGCTAAAATATTTGTTGCCCAGATTCCATATCTATAAATATCTTGTCTATAACAACCTGACAATTTCTTAATATTTTTTTTTTAGGGTTCTTATATTCCAAGATATTATTTTTATTGTTATTTTTTATTTGTGGGTTTAGCCCCACTTCTTGTTAACACTTGTTGCACCAATCTCTTCAATCTTCTCACATTGCTCATAGTAAGGCATATCATATTTAGATTTGTCTTGCTCTAAAGGATTTGAAGTGCATGGAATAATGAAGAAAAGCTCATTCTTCTTTATGTTGCACTGGAAACCTTGAAGTGCAAGGATGCTCTTCTGTAGCAATTACCTTCTTATTCTGCTCTAAAATGCCTAAATTGTTACATATTTCCTCCATCCTCGTTTCTTTATTATGCTTATCTTGAAACCTTAAAGTGCAAAGGATAACATCTACACCACTTTCACTTTTATTACCAGGAGAGGATTCTATATTACTTGAGGAAAATGAAGATGATTTCCTTGGAATAAGCTTGACCTCTTTTGTCGTCTTGTTTTAGGATTTTCCTCCACATATTTCTTTACACCTTTAATTCCTTCTAAACTTGCCAAATGATGTTGTTGATAGACTTTCTTTGCCTCTTTTTTTTAGTGGAATATGCTTGATCTGATCTTAGCTTTTATTACTGTATGATTTCCTTGCTTCGTCTTGAAGTTTATCTCATGACCAAATTTTTCTCTCTTTCTTCATAGCTTCCACTTTGCAAAACTCTTGCCATGTGTCCAATATCATAACAATTGTGGCATCAAAATGCGATATTTTTATAATCCACTTATTGATCTCATTCTCTTGATTCAGATTTAAACTTAATGGATTGTGGCAAAGGATTTGAAATATCCATAGCAACACATATTCGGGTATATATAGCATACTTTCGCTCCTTAGTAGTTAGTCTTTCCTTGATGAATTCTCCTAGGGTATTATCGATATTCTTCAAAACATTCTTATTGATAAGCTGATATGGAAGTCCAAAAAGCGTAACCCACACCGTAAGCTTCTTAATAGTTTTTGTCTGAACATAAATTTTTTCATTACATGGTCTCATAAGTTGGTGCCTTAAATCTTGCGCCGCAAATTGGAACGACATCTATCATGCGTCGCCATTATGGAGAGCTTGCCACATTGAAGGGAAGGTCGGAAAAATACCAAAAAGTAGCAATGGCCAACCTCGTTGTGTTGTGCCTCTCTTGGTTCGACCATACCCTCAAGCATGGGTTGTGCCCTTGGTGTGGAATGTTCTACAAAATGGGACTCATCTGCCCCACTCCTAGCGTGTGCAATTTGATGGACTTGAACTTTCGTGGTGAAACCAGTTAAGGGTGTTGCCGGTACAGTGAAGTTGAGAAGGGGGGGGGGGGGGGTTAGCATGGCCTTGCTTTGTCTTCGTTTGAGGTCTTTTTTCTCCTCTTTGTTAGAGAGGATGACATCTACATGATTCCTAAACTTCCTCCGACACTTGTGAGCATATCTTGACATTTTGTCCCCGTTTCTTTGAGAAATGGAATTTGAGCCGGTATATGCCTCCATGAATAAGAGACCCACAAAAATTGCAATAAAATCCTTTTTCTTTTCCCCTTCCTTTGCATACTTTTGTGTTGGATCTATTTTCAACAACTTTTTTATTGCTGCACATTGTAACAAGTAATATCAAAGTTACATACAAGTACTTAAAAACAAAAACCTAAACCTTAAACCCTAGTTTAAAGTTTAAGTTAAGGTTTAGGGTCTAAACTTTAACCATCGACAACTGAAAAAATAGGCTTGCATACATAGCAACAATATTTACTTAAAAGGAGAAAAAAAAAAGATAAGTGAAAGAGGGAAAAAAACAACTCAAACTTTGACCTAGATTTTCAAATTTCTAGCTCAAATGCAATAGTTGGGTGGCTGCTGCATTTGGTTTTAATCAAGGTTACAAAAGTATCAGGGACAAGGGAACGAGTTGACGACGGGGGACAACAAGCCGATTTTGGGAAACGATTGGGGGGATGACTAGGGAATGCCAAGTATAATAGTATATGATGGGCTGCCCTCATCATATTTAAAATAATTTGCATAACAAAAATACTCTATTTAGGAAGAAAATAATAGCAGAATGAAGCTTGATTTTGACTATAGGCAATTGCATAATACAGTGGTAAAGTAGCAATACGCATTGGCTCAACAATAAGGACTTAGGGTTTCTTAAAGGTTCAGAGAAAGGGGTAAGAAATTCATGGATAATTCATTACAAATAGGAGGACATCCAACATACCCAACCGGGGACTCTTGGATTGAATGAAATGGAACATCCAAATAAACATTATAGAGCTTTGAAACTACAGTATTTTTTGATGGGACAAAATAATACAATAAAGCTTAACCCTTGCAGAATACCATTACGAATTAAATAGATAAGGTTCGATGGATCCTATAGACCAATTTTGGTAGCAAGAAATACACGTTAGGGACCACATTGTTTTACTTTTTCTTACTGCAAGGACATGTTAGCATTGAGATGGCCCATTTCTTGGGCCTTCATTGTTTTCTCAGATTGGCTGAAATTCAATATGGGAGGAGGGTTGAAACGTCTCCTTTGCCGTCCCCTCGTACTAGGGATGGTAGGGACGGGGGGACGCATCCACACGGGTGGGGGAGGCGTCCCCAAGTATTATTGGTTTTAATCTTAAAAAGAAAAAGAAAAACATGCTTGAAATAAAAAAAGGAAAAAAAGAGTTTGCAAAAGTTACCTCAGATGAATCCTTAGGGCGGCTGTTGCTTGTTGTCGGATTCTTTCAAACTGCAAAAAAAACGGTTGTTAGGATGCCTAGTGTGTTTTGTTTGGTGTAGTAGCAGGTAGGCAAACCCCTTTCTCTAGTTTGCAATAGGTAAAAGTGAAGCAAATTGGAAAATAAAATTATAGCATTTTCTTCACCCATGCGGTTGTGGCCCATTTTTTACCTCGGGAATTGATATTTTTTTTTGGGAAAAAATTGGCAAAAATCATCAATTTTTTGAAAAAAAATGATTTTTGCTTTGATTTGAATTGGAATTCTAGCAAAATTGTGAAAAATAGATTTAATCACGATTTAACCACTTGTATGGTTATGTATTCACCTTAACTAAACTAAATTTTTTTATTAAAAGGTTTAGTAACATGACTTAACCTTAACTAAACCTTTTTATTAAAAGGTTTAGTAACTTGACTTAACCTTGAGCCTTATGTCGGCCTTGGTTAATGTAATTGTAATTGTAATTTGGGGATTAGGTATCTTCTATAAATATCCCCACCCACTGATCCATTGTATCAATGTATTGTGGTATTCCTATGTGCAATATAGTTGGGGGTGTCCTCATAGACATCCACTCATATCCTATTTTCATCTACTTGATCTTTCTATTTTGCTTCTCTATTTTCTTGCATATGGCTTGTGTTGAATGTCATACTTCATGTGATTTTAGGATGTATTATGAAATCCAACATTGTTGGTCTTAATTTTGTCTGTTTCCTAATCTACACTTATTGATATGGATACAAAATAACCATCATCTATATTTTGGATCAAATCCAAACCATCTTTGTTTTGAGGATCAAGGGACGTAGTGCCATCATGAGGCATCCTGCAAGGGATGAGAGCGTGGAATGCTTCATTCTGTCTCCTCATTCTCCTTGGGGATGCGTTCCCTTATGTATCAAGGCCAAAGGATGCCTCCCCTTAGAACACAAGCTAGATATTAGCTTTTATCATCCTTCCTGAATTTCTTTTATAAAAAGATTCGGAGTTCCCTTCATTGTGGAAATAATTGAGGTTAATGTGGAAGAAATTTAAACGAGAATTATGTTGATGTCCGTGACAAAGTAGGTTAGTGGGACTCAAAAGTACACTTTGTTATAATATGGGTGAACCAAAAGAAAAAGCATCTAATTCATAACTACAAGCCATTACGTTCAACATATAACTTAATATTAGCAAGAATTTTGGATCAAATCCAAGCCATCTTTGTTATGAGGACCAACGGACGTAGTGCCATCTTGATGAAACTTTTAGTGTTGAGGGCTTGTAGAAACAAATATGTTACAATTAATTTTTTTTTTTCTTTTGCCTTTTATGATCATATGAAAGCTTGAGATTATATGTCTCACTAATGAATTACTGGCTCTCTTAGGTTTTCATTAATGAACAAGGAATTATGATTTCTTTTGTTGCCTTAAGATTTGTTTGAGACAAATGTGTGGAAGCTTGAGATTATATGTCCCATCAATGAATAAAATGGTTCTATTTCTTCTCAATTAATTAAGAATTAATTTTTTTTTGTGTGTGTTTTGGCCTACTGTGCCCAAAGGTTCTTGTTTCTAATTTGAAGGTTTCGACTGGTGCCTGAGGGCTTGGTAACTGTGCTTTTTTTTTTTTTTTTTTTGTTATGTAAAATCATACACATACCAATCTCCTCACACACTCACCTACGCTGTGGTTTGAACCTTGGACCTCCCAAAGAAGAGCCAAAGCCCGAAACGTTGCGCTGTGAACTGTGCTCTTTTTATTTGGAATAGTTATGTATGTTCCTTATATTCAATAATTAGCATTGAACCAAAAAACAGTCAAAGAGTTATTCCAGGTGAGCATCATTTGTTGCAACAAACCGAGCATTTGCTATGATGATGCCAACATACATCCCCTATTGTGGGCTCAACCTAAATCAGTAAAGCGAGCAGTTTATTTATTTATTTTTTAAAATGACCCCTAAAATATGAAGTTGTCAAGTGTATATCTGAATATTGTGTAAATAGTAAAACATGCTTTAGGAAAAGGCTAATGATCCATACAAATGTAATTATCCATACAAATGTAAAGATATATGTTTTATGGTTAAGGTCAAATTTGTCGAGGATAAATAATATGGAATTTTGTTGAGATTGTTTTGCTCTAAAGGATATGGATTTGTTAGACAGTATGCCACGTTAAAATGTGAAATGTCAATCCTCATAAGCTGTAACTCGAAATCAATTTTGAATATTTTTTACTGTTAGAAGTATAAAACGAGGTTAATGTATGTAGTATAATGTTTGACTCAAAAAATGATAGTGTGTTGGGAATTAGATTTTTGTATTTATTTTCTCATTATCTGCCCAGCTGAATTCATTCATTGTATTGAAATTCTCCCACCCCTCTCTCTAGAATGTAATCTCATGATTCTTTAATCCTCTACAATCATTGACATCAACGTTTTTATTTCTTTCCAACTGCTTCTTCTGAAGTAAAAGATTATTAGAAATATGCATTAAATCTCTCATGCATTTCATGTTTAAGTGCTTACCCTTTGAATGTATAATGCTCAAAGATATTATTGTTATGCAGGCAGCCAAAACTGCTTTGGGTGTTTGAAACACAGTATGACAAACTTCAGTGGATTAAGGGTTCAAGTTCCATTGGCCTCTAGACATACACCTAAATTATGAAAGATAAATCTAGGAATGGAGATAAGAGAACTTAACTATATCATCTCTATAGTTACTTACAATGTGGAAGATATGGACACAAAAAAGAGTTGTTGTTTCCATGATACTCATATGTTTACACTCTGTTCTTGTATATCTAGATATTTTATAGTCTAAAATCCAAGTTTGACAACTTTTGAATGCAGTACTAAAATTTAACCTCTGACCACTTATCTAAAGAAAGGACTCCTCAAAGAAGTGAAATGAAATATTATTAATGTCTGCGGTGGGCCAAAATAAGACCCAAGGGACTATAAGAAGGACAATAATGACTGCCAGCTAGCAGGCTAAAAAGCCCAACAAAGAAAAGAACTAAGATAAATACAAGACAAAACCTGACAACTGGGCCAAAGAGAAAGGGAAAAGAAAAGGGAGAGCAGTGGGGGGAGGGCTGTAGTCCAGAAGAGAGGAGTGCACGCTAAGAAGAACAGAGAGAGAGGAGGAGGAGGGAGGGAGCAGTCCAGGAGGGGCAAGCTCCAAGGACCCCCCCAAAAACTAAACTCTCTTAACAGTCGAGGCCGAAGTACTGGAGCTAAAGAAGTCCCTGATATGTCTCTGACCAGCACTAGTTTGAAACCCTGACAATTAGGTTAAGATGTTACCGGATCCGTTCACAGTTACAATAGAGAATTACGCACCATACTTTGTGAAACACACAATAAAAAACTTTTAAAACCAAAGAAAGTTCTATAGAATCTGGCCCTAGTAATATTTAAAAGCTTATGACAGTTACATGAGAAACCTTCTAGGCATCTCTAAACACTTTAGTAACAAATAATAGTTCTCCTTCATCATATTATTAGGAACAAAGGTAGTATAATTTATGAATTTGCATCCTATCTCAGAAATGATATTACCTGGTATACAAAGTATTCGCTGACACAAATGAGGGTTCTTTGCAAAGCTACTTAGGGGCCAGGTTAACTCCATTGGAAGCAAATAAAGGCTTGGGGCATGTTGAAATACGAATGGTTTATTAGAGGATATCCCAAGCCATATTCAGTGACCAGAATTAACATTGTTTAAATCATAAAAATGTGTCTAATAGTGGTTGAGAAACAATGGAGAACATGAGAAGTTGCTAAATAGAATAATCTTTTCAGAAAACATTAATATCATCCATATCTG
>JAQPPZ010006567.1:0-10898 GCA_028583015.1 Wollemia nobilis | reverse complement strand
TTTTATTAAAACGTCTTTATGCCACGAAATTCGGAGTTTCTTGGACAACGATTTATAAGGTGTGATTAAATTTTATGAGTTTTGGCTTTTGTGATTAGCATTGAATAAAAGCTTAGGAGAAATAAGGGCATATTTCTTTGGATGTATTTTTAAGATTATTCTTTGCTATGCTAAAATTAAAAATGGAGGTATAAGGTGTGAGTCTGTGATTGTTGATTTATTGGCATGTTATGGTGGTTGTGTTTAAAGAAGTGGAGCTAAAAGGTGTAATAAAGGAAGTTTATATTATTGCTCATTTCTTTTTATTCTAACCCTAACTTGGTTGGAAGTTTGAGAGTTGTGTGTGGTGACAGCTTGAAGGTTCAATTATCTTCTACTCCAATAAGGTATGGGCACATTCTTCTTATGAGTATGATTGGTGTATGTTTTCTGAAATAAGGTTGGAGTGAAAAGGTATTCTACTAGGTATCCTTTGGCTAGGTGTAAATCCTATTTTCTGGTTTGTTGAAGACTACTTATGCATTGTTATCCTTAAGGAGAGTTTTTGGTGAATGCATAATTTTTGGTTTGAGATAGTGGAAGCTTTGTGCACTAGGGTTTATATTTGTGAGTCTAGCTACTTGCATTGAGTTGGTGGAACCCTTGGTTGGCTGTTTTGAGTTTGATGGTTGAGTTGCTTCCATAGAGGTTGTTTGATCAAGTTATTGCTTTACTTGATTCATGATATTGGGCTTACTCCATTGAGTTGATTTGAGCAAGTTATTCTTTGCATTTGGTGATATTGTGTTGGTGGCTGTTTTGTTCAAATATCTTTGGAGGGAAAAGGATTTCTACTTGTTTCCTTTTCTTGTGATGATTGGTTGAATGCTTCAAGGTTGATGTTGAGTTGAATGGTGTTGGTTGACTAAACCTTGTTTGATGAGCATTGTTGTTGAAACCCTAATTGATGGTGAAAAGAACATGAGTATCATTGTTATGTGATTCTTTGCATAGTTGGCAATTGTTGGGGTTTCATGTTCTTGAAAGAAAACATTCTATCCTATCCATTTCAGATATTGAGTTGAGTTTTCAGATTTGAGATTGAGATTGAGCTGAGTTGATTTGAGTTGAGTTTTGAGATTGGGATTTGAGTATAGAACATATTGAGTCTCTAACAATTCTCTTTATGCTTCTATGAGTTTGACAAATCACATTGGGTCTCTAACAATTCACTTTGTGATTTCCTACTAAGAAAGTTTTTCTTGGTGAGCTTGCTGAGTTTTTGGACAGGTTCCAGTGGGGACTTGTGAGCAGTTTTTGGACAGGTTCCAGTGGGGACTTGTGAGCAGTTTTTGGACAGGTTCTAGTGGGGACTTGTGAGCAGTTTTGGACAGGTTTCGATGGGGACTTGTGAGCAGTTTTGGACAGGTTTCGGTGGGGACTTGTGAGCAGATTTGGACAGGTCCTAGCAGAGGACTTGTGAGCTGAGTTTGATAGTTCTATCGGGAGAACTTGAGGACAGAGGTGCATTGGTTCTATGAGAAGAACCTGAGGACAGATTTGGCAAGTCTTTGAGAAGGCTTGTATGCAGAGGATTGATTTGTTCAAGAGTTGGACAGATCTGACGGACAGAGGAAGACTTGTACTAGACCGATCGACTATGTTTGGTACAGGTTGCTTGAGCTACTGTGGACGTGATCATAGAAGGCAGAGGTCTCTTAGGCTAAGCATTGAGGACAGGAGGTCTTCGGTGGAAAGGAGTTCCACGTGCTTGGCAAGAGGTAGAGGCGAGTTGATCTTCCGAGGGATCATTTCCAGAGCAGAGGGGAAGGTATCTCCTTTGAGCAGAGGCTCATAAATTTTGATTGGGGGAAGGTATCTCCTTTGAGCAGAGGCTCATAAATTCTGATTGGGGGAAGGTATCTCCTTTGGGCCGAGGCTCATAAACATTGTAATTGGGAAGGATTCCCAAAGAACTTTGAGATAACTTTTAGAGAAAAGTTTTGTGGACGTAGCCCAACCATTCCGGGTGAACCACGTTAAAATTGGTGTCACTTTGTGGATGATATTGTGCATTGCTTTGATATTGCTTTGGGTATATTGCTTTACTATTTTGAAGTATAAAGGAAAAAGTAAAAAGAGGTCTTATACTTGTTCACCCCCCCTCTCAGTATAAGCTTGTGTTCTTCAATTGGTATCGGAGCGGGTGCCTTCGAAAAGTTTAACAGCTTGAAGGAAAAGCTAGTAAAGAACACAATGGATCATTCAAGTGGCAATGCAACACCTATTCTTGATGGGTCAGATTTTGGTCTTTGGAGTGCAAGGATGAAGGTTCATCTAATGGCACTTGGGAATGAGGTTTGGGAAGTGATTGAAGATGAGTACACTATTCCTGAACATGGTCCTAATACTAAAGAAGAAAGGCTCCTACATCACAGCAATTCAAAAGCAATGAATGCAATCCTGAAAGGCTTACAGAAAGCAGATCTCACCAAAGTGATTCACTGCAAGACAACTAGTGAAATGTGGAAACAGATGAAGGTGGTTCATACAGGTGATACAAATGTCAGAAAGGCCAAGTTGAGACACTTCAAAGGTATGTTTGAACAACTCAAGATGAATGATGATGAAAATATTAGTGACTACATGCTTCGTATGGATGAGGTTGTTAACTCCATGAAAGACTTAGGTCTTGAGCTTGCTGAAAATGATGTTTGTGATAAGATTTTAAGATCTCTTCCTAATAGATTTAGTGAAAATATTTCTGCTATTGAGGAAGCTAAAGATTTGGATAAGTTGAAAAAGGATGAGCTCCATAGTATACTTGCAGCATTTGAGTTGAGAACTCAAGTGAAGGTTGATGTCAAGAAAGAGGCGACTTTCAAGGCTACCAAGAATTCCAAGGGTAAACAACTTCAAGATAGTGATGAGTCTTCTAGTGATGAAGAGGCATATTACAACAAGAAAGGCAAGTTCTCTAGAAAGCACAAAAGTATGAAAAATATAAGATGTTTCAATTGTGGAAAGTTTGGTCATTATGCTACTGATTGTACTGTTCCCAAGAATGAAAGTGATGAAGATAAACAGGATTCTAAGAGCAAGGATTCTGAAAAGCACAAGCATCACAGGAAAAACAAAGATGAGCACAACAATCAAGGAAAGAGGTATTCTCACAAGCACAAGAAGAGTTTCTACCTAGACAAAGCAAGTAAGTGTTCTAGTAGTGATAGTGAAAGTTCTTCAAGTGATAATGAAAATGAGATGTTGTTCATATCAGAAAAAGAGGAAGAACCGAAACATAGATTCATTATCATGAAATGTCTTAGATGTGGAAATTTTGGTCACCTTGAGGATGATTGCACAAATAATGATTTGGTTTCTAGTATGTATGAGGATGCTTCAGAAAACTATAAGGAAGATGCATGTATGGTTTTTGAAAAGGGTAGCACCTCTAGTGATAAGAAATCTGAAAAAGGCTTTGATGATTCAAAAAGCAAACAAATAGAGGAAGATATAGAGGAAGGTGAAGTAGATCTTGAAGGTGAACTTATTAGTGCTCTTAGTGCTTTGAAAAAGGAAAGAAAGAAGAATGCTAGACTCAAGGATAAGTTAGATGAATGTTGTATGGAGAGAGATGATCTTATAGAAAGTCTTGACTTCTCTATGGCTAAGACACAAGAACTCAAGGATGAGTTAGAGTCTAAGGTTCTTGAGTATAGTGAGTTAGAACAGAAAATGGCTTCTTTGAAAGAGGAAACTAAAGAGTACAAGGATAAGCTTTACGGGTTTCAAGATAGCTCCAAAAAGGTTAAGTCACTCATCAAAGGTCAAAGAAAGACAACGAGATAAAACAGGCCTTGGTTTTGTTAAGCCACACAAGGAACAAGTTGGAGAGTCTAGTAAGAGACTCCAAAAGGAAGAGAGTTCTGATGAGGAAAGTATTTCAGAAAAGGAGTCCTTGAATGATAGATGCACAGAAACAGAAAACAGAATTCAGAATGAGAAGAAGAAGTTTTCAGAACCTAAGAGGTCAATTAAAGGAAAGTTTCAAGGCAGATGTTTTGCTTGTCACAGGTTTGGTCACATGGCTTCACATTGCATGGCTCAAGTGAAGGAGGTAAATGACAGTTTTAGAAGTGCTAGTTACTTTCAAGGGTATTGCTACTCTTGTCAATAGTTTGGGCACAAGGCGAGTTTATTGCAAGGCAAATAACGAGAACAGGTTTGGTCGGAACAGGTTTGGCGAAACAGGTTTGGTCGAACAGGTTTGGTCGAACAGGTTTGGAGAACAGGTTTGGTCGGAACAGGTTTGGTCGGAACTGGTGGATTCAAAGATCAGGTTTACCTCGGAGAAACAACATCGTCAAGTGTTTCAAGTGCAACAATGAAGGTCACACAATCGGACAGTGTAGAGCTGAAATTCTAGAATACAGGAACAGGAACAGTGGCATGATCGGGTCCAAGGATCAAGGCATGGACAAGAACAGGGATGAGAACAAGAACAAGAACAGTGACAGGAACAGGAATATGGACAAAGAGTTCAAGAGAAGGCCCGACAAGGAAGTTATAGACGCTGATGATGATCAGTGCCTAATGGGAGTTTTACTCCCACCCAAGAATTAATCACCTCATCAGGAGGTGGGGGAGGGACTAAGCTAAGAGGCTCATTCTTAGTCCCGAGCCCCAAAGGTGACCCTTTGCCATTGATGACAAAGGGGGAGAGATTTGAGTAAGGGGGAGAGCCTCAAGATAGGGGGAGCTGTTTATGTTGAGTTTCTGTGTTGTTGAGAAGCATGGTTTGCCATCAATGACAAAGGGGGAGATTGTTGGCAATTTTGGGTTTGAGATCCTAGCTTCTTGTCTATGAGTTGTCATTGATGTCAAAAGGAAATGGCATTAATGTTAAGAGGATGTGTTGGCTTCAAAGGTGGAAGATTCCAAGAGAATATTTTTAAGAGAATCCGGAGAGATTCCATTGGCAAGGGTTTTTCATTAAAACCAAACCGGTTTTATTAAAACCAAGTTGGATAGGGTTTTTATTAAAACCAAGTTAAATGGTTTTTATTAAAACCAATGGAGGTTCTCTTTATTATTTATTTAATTATTATTTAAAACCCTTCAAGGTTTTGATTAATTTTGAAATGGTATTTATTTTCGTCGACGTCAAGGTGTCTTCGAAGAGACTATTTATTCTCCAACTCCTAAGGTTGGAAGGCTAATTAATTCGAAATTCCTCGAATGCAATTTGTGGTGTTTGTGCTCTGTATTCGTTGCGATCGAAGGAAGACTTAGAAGCACGTGCGGTTGAAAAGTCTTCGGGAGTTTTTTCGAGGGTGAAGTGGAGGGAAGTTCACTTGTGAACTTCGTAGCCCGCGTGGGCTAGTGGCAGCGAAGGCTGCTGTTGGGCGCTGCATTGGCGGAGGTCACCGTTTCGAGTCTCGCGGGGGTGCTTTGCTAGAGTAACACACGTTTTTATTAAAACGTCTTTATGCCACGAAATTCGGAGTTTCTTGGACAGCGATTTATAAGGTGTGATTAAATTTTATGAGTTTTGGCTTTTGTGATTAGCATTGAATAAAAGCTTAGGAGAAATAAGGGCATATTTCTTTGGATGTATTTTTAAGATTATTCTTTGCTATGCTAAAATTAAAAATGGAGGTATAAGGTGTGAGTCTGTGATTGTTGATTTATTGGCATGTTATGGTGGTTGTGTTTAAAGAAGTGGAGCTAAAAGGTGTAATAAAGGAAGTTTATATTATTGCTCATTTCTTTTTATTCTAACCCTAACTTGGTTGGAAGTTTGAGAGTTGTGTGTGGTGACAGCTTGAAGGTTCAATTATCTTCTACTCCAATAAGGTATGGGCACATTCTTCTTATGAGTATGATTGGTGTATGTTTTCTGAAATAAGGTTGGAGTGAAAAGGTATTCTACTAGGTATCCTTTGGCTAGGTGTAAATCCTATTTTCTGGTTTGTTGAAGACTACTTATGCATTGTTATCCTTAAGGAGAGTTTTTGGTGAATGCATAATTTTTGGTTTGAGATAGTGGAAGCTTTGTGCACTAGGGTTTATATTTGTGAGTCTAGCTACTTGCATTGAGTTGGTGGAACCCTTGGTTGGCTGTTTTGAGTTTGATGGTTGAGTTGCTTCCATAGAGGTTGTTTGATCAAGTTATTGCTTTACTTGATTCATGATATTGGGCTTACTCCATTGAGTTGATTTGAGCAAGTTATTCTTTGCATTTGGTGATATTGTGTTGGTGGTTGTTTTGTTCAAATATCTTTGGAGGGAAAAGGATTTCTACTTGTTTCCTTTTCTTGTGATGATTGGTTGAATGCTTCAAGGTTGATGTTGAGTTGAATGGTGTTGGTTGACTAAACCTTGTTTGATGAGCATTGTTGTTGAAACCCTAATTGATGGTGAAAAGAACATGAGTATCATTGTTATGTGATTCTTTGCATAGTTGGCAATTGTTGGGGTTTCATGTTCTTGAAAGAAAACATTCTATCCTATCCATTTCGGATATTGAGTTGAGTTTTCAGATTTGAGATTGAGATTGAGCTGAGTTGATTTGAGTTGAGTTTTGAGATTGGGATTTGAGTATAGAACATATTGAGTCTCTAACAATTCTCTTTATGCTTCTATGAGTTTGACAAATCACATTGGGTCTCTAACAATTCACTTTGTGATTTCCTACTAAGAAAGTTTTTCTTGGTGAGCTTGTTGAGTTTTTGGACAGGTTCCAGTGGGGACTTGTGAGCAGTTTTTGGACAGGTTCCGGTGGGGACTTGTGAGCAGTTTTGGACAGGTTTCGGTGGGGACTTGTGAGCAGTTTTTGGACAGGTTTCGGTGGGGACTTGTGAGCAGATTTGGACAGGTCCTAGCAGAGGACTTGTGAGCTGAGTTTGATAGTTCTATCAGAGAACTTGAGGACAGAGGTGCATTGGTTCTATGAGAAGAACCTGAGGACAGTTGGCAAGTCTTTGAGAAGGCTTGTATGCAGAGGATTGATTTGTTCAAGAGTTGGACAGATCTGACAGACAGAGGAAGACTTGTACTAGACCGACTGACTGTGTTTGGTACAGGTTGTTGAGCTGCTGTGGACGTGATCATAGAAGGCAGAGGTCTCTTAGGCTAAGCATTGAGGACAGGAGGTCTTCGATGGAAAGGAGTTCCACGTCTTGGCAAGAGGTAGAGGCAGTTGATCTTCCGAGGGATCATTTCCAGAGGAGAGGGGAAGGTATCTCCTTTGAGCAGAGGCTCATAAATTTTGATTGGGGGAAGGTATCTCCTTTGAGCAGAGGCTCATAAATTCTGATTGGGGGAAGGTATCTCCTTTGGGCCGAGGCTCATAAACATTGTAATTGGGAAGGATTCCCAAAGAACTTTGAGATAACTTTTAGAGAAAAGTTTTGTGGACGTAGCCCAGCCATTATGGGTGAACCACGTTAAAATTGGTGTCACTTTGTGGATGATATTGTGCATTGCTTTGATATTGCTTTGGGTATATTGCTTTACTATTTTGAAGTATAAAGGAAAAAGTAAAAAGAGGTCTTATACTTGTTCACCCCCCCTCTCAGTATAAGCTTGTGTTCTTCAATTGGTATCAGAGCGGGTGCCTTCGAAAAGTTTAACAGCTTGAAGGAAAAGCTAGTAAAGAACACAATGGATCATTCAAGTGGCAATGCAGCACCTATTCTTGATGGGTCAGATTTTGGTCTTTGGAGTGCAAGGATGAAGGTTCATCTAATGGCACTTGGGAATGAGGTTTGGGAAGTGATTGAAGATGAGTACACTATTCCTGAACATGGTCCTAATACTAAAGAAGAAAGGCTCCTACATCACAGCAATTCAAAAGCAATGAATGCAATCCTGAAAGGCTTACAGAAAGCAGATCTCACCAAAGTGATTCACTGCAAGACAACTAGTGAAATGTGGAAACGATTGAAGGTGGTTCATACAGGTGATACAAATGTCAGAAAGGCCAAGTTGAGACACTTCAAAGGTATGTTTGAACAACTCAAGATGAATGATGATGAAAATATTAGTGACTACATGCTTCGTATGGATGAGGTTGTTAACTCCATGAAAGACTTAGGTCTTGAGCTTGCTGAAAATGATGTTTGTGATAAGATTTTAAGATCTCTTCCTAATAGATTTAGTGAAAATATTTTTGCTATTGAGGAAGCTAAAGATTTGGATAAGTTGAAAAAGGATGAGCTCCATAGTATACTTGCAGCATTTGAGTTGAGAACTCAAGTGAAGGTTGATGTCAAGAAAGAGGCGTCTTTCAAGGCTACCAAGAATTCCAAGGGTAAACAACTTCAAGATAGTGATGAGTCTTCTAGTGATGAAGAGGCATATTACAGCAAGAAAGGCAAGTTCTCTAGAAAGCACAAAAGTATGAAAAATATAAGATGTTTCAATTGTGGAAAGTTTGGTCATTATGCTACTGACTGTACTGTTCCCAAGAATGAAAGTGATGAAGATAAACAGGATTCTAAGAGCAAGGATTCTGAAAAGCACAAGCATCACAGGAAAAACAAAGATGAGCACAACAATCAAGGAAAGAGGTATTCTCACAAGCACAAGAAGAGTTTCTACCTAGACAAAGCAAGTAAGTGTTCTAGTAGTGATAGTGAAAGTTCTTCAAGTGATAATGAAAATGAGATGTTGTTCATATCAGAAAAAGAGGAAGAACCGAAACATAGATTCATTATCATGAAATGTCTTAGATGTGGAAATTTTGGTCACCTTGAGGATGATTGCACAAATAATGATTTGGTTTCTAGTATGTATGAGGATGCTTCAGAAAACTATAAGGAAGATGCATGTATGGTTTTTGAAAAGGGTAGCACCTCTAGTGATAAGAAATCTGAAAAAGGCTTTGATGATTCAAAAAGCAAACAAATAGAGGAAGATATAGAGGAAGGTGAAGTAGATCTTGAAGGTGAACTTATTAGTGCTCTTAGTGCTTTGAAAAAGGAAAGAAAGAAGAATGCTAGACTCAAGGATAAGTTAGATGAATGTTGTATGGAGAGAGATGATCTTATAGAAAGTCTTGACTTCTCTATGGCTAAGACACAAGAACTCAAGGATGAGTTAGAGTCTAAGGTTCTTGAGTATAGTGAGTTAGAACAGAAAATGGCTTCTTTGAAAGAGGAAACTAAAGAGTACAAGGATAAGCTTTACAGGTTTCAAGATAGCTCCAAAAAGGTTAAGTCACTCATCAAAGGTCAAAGAAAGACAACAGATAAAACAGGCCTTGGTTTTGTTAAGCCACACAAGGAACAAGTTGGAGAGTCTAGTAAGAGACTCCAAAAAGAAGAGAGTTCTGATGAGGAAAGTATTTCAGAAAAGGAGTCCTTGAATGATAGATGCACAGAAATAGAAAATAGAATTCAGAATGAGAAGAAGAAGTTTTCAGAACCTAAGAGGTCAATTAAAGGAAAGTTTCAAGGCAGATGTTTTGCTTGTCACGAGGTTTGGTCACATGGCTTCACATTGCATGGCTCAAGTGAAGGAGGTAAATGACAGTTTTAGAAGTGCTAGTTACTTTCAAGGGTATTGCTACTCTTGTCAACAGTTTGGGCACAAGGCAGTTTATTGCAAGGCAAATAACAGGAACAAGTTTGGCCAGAAGGTTTGGTCAGAACAGGTTTGGTCAGAACAGGTTTGGCCAGAACAGGTTTGGTCAAAACAGGTTTGGTCAGAACTGGTGGATTCAAAGATCAGGTTTACCTCAGAGAAACAACATCGTCAAGTGTTTCAAGTGCAACAATGAAGGTCACATAATCAGACAGTGTAGAGCTAAAATTCTAGAATACAGGAACAGGAAGCAGTGGCATGATCAGGTCCAAGGATCAAGGCATGGACAAGAACAGGGATGAGAACAAGAACAAGAACAGTGACAGGAACAGGAATATGGACAAAGAGTTCAAGAGAAGGCCCGGCAAGGAAGTTATAGACGTTGATGATGATCAGTGCCTAATGGGAGTTTTACTCCCACCCAAGAATTAATCACCTCATCAGGAGGTGGGGGAGGGACTAAGCTAAGAGGCTCATTCTTAGTCCCGAGCCCCAAAGGTGACCCTTTGCCATTGATGACAAAGGGGGAGAGATTTGAGTAAGGGGGGAGAGCCTCAAGACAGGGGGAGCTGTTTATGTTGAGTTTCTGTGTTGTTGAGAAGCATGGTTTGCCATCAATGACAAAGGGGGAGATTGTTGGCAATTTTGGGTTTGAGATCCTAGCTTCTTGTCTATGAGTTGTCATTGATGTCAAAAGGAAATGGCATTAATGTTAAGAGGATGTGTTGGCTTCAAAGGTGGAAGATTCCAAGAGAATATTTTTAAGAGAATCCGGAGAGATTCCATTGGCAAGGGTTTTTCATTAAAACCAAGTTAAATGGTTTTTATTAAAACCAATGGAGGTTCTCTTTATTATTTATTTAATTATTATTTAAAACCCTTCAAGGTTTTAATTAATTAATTTTTTTTTTATATATTTTTTTAACTTTTTTTTTTGGTTAATTTATTTAAATTAATTAATGGGTTTTTAAACCTTGAAAGACTTTTGATTAATTTTGAAATGGTCTTTATTTCTATCGCGACGTCAAGGTGTCTTCGAAGAGACTATTTATTCTCCAACTCCTAAGGTTGGAAGGCTAATGAATTCGAAATTCCTCAAATGCAATTTGTGGTGTTTGTGCTCTATATTCGCTGCGATCGAAGGAAGACTTAGAAGCACGTGCGGTTGAAAAGTCTTCGGGAGTTTTTTTTTAGGGTGAAGTGGAGGGAAGTTCACTTGTGAGCTTCGTAGCCCATATGGGCTAGTGGCGCGAGAGCTGTGTTGGGTGCCTTTGCATTGGCGGAGGTCACCTGTTTGAGTCTCGTGGGGGTGCTTTTCTAGAGTAACACAC
>JAQPPZ010006566.1:0-125970 GCA_028583015.1 Wollemia nobilis | reverse complement strand
ATTACCGTATTTATTTTTAACATATAATACTCTCACTATATTTATTTCTAATAAGATATTTTTATGTTGAAATTTCATTCCACTTTACTACTTTTCTTTTCTCTTCCACTTGTTATATTACCCACGTCTTAAAGTGACCAAATTGATGATTTTTATGGTGTGTTACAGTGCTGATGTTGCTCCATCAATAATGCATTGCAGAGGAATATTACCAGCCCTCGCAAATCCAGATAGCATATTTATTTTTAGTATGTATTTATATGTACATTAGTTTATATGTTGTCTATCCCACCATGATTGGGCTCACCTCCCATTTATGATCTTTATGATTATTTGATATGAATGCATTCAATCATGTCTTGTGATGATAATTTATGGGATTAATAGCAAACAAAGATAAGGAGGAAGAGGGAAACAATTTATGTGGTAGTTGGATACTTTTACATGGAAACCCTTTTTAAAGCTACAATGCCACACAGAGCTCACAACAGAAGGGTGATATTAGAATCTTGTTTAAAATTCCGTGGCCATCTATTTTTTTTTATATTAATTTAAAGAGAGGGTTTTGAAAAGGTCCCCACAACCTTATACATACAACCAAACTCTCAACCATAATAACAATCTCCAAAATATTATACCTATTAAAAAATAATCGGGAGAGTTTAATTCCTAATAACCATAATGATTTTGGAGAGAACTTAGAAAAGCACAACACTTTGAAGGTAAAACAAACTCTAAAAAATTTGGTCAAAGGGTAAAGCAAGACTGAACACCCCTTCCAACGAGAGCCAAAGGGATGTCCGACTCCTCCTTACAAAAACAAAGCATCATGAGCCTCTTTCCTAGCAAGGGAGACTACATCATTCGAGACATCATTTTTCCACATTGAAAAAGTAGCACTGTGGACACTAGGTTTGGCCAGCATATCAACCAATGCATTCCCCTCACGGAACACATGGTGAATGTTCACCTCTTCAAAAGTGTACAACAATATCCTAGCTTCGGCAATAAGATTGATAATGTTCTAGCTAGGTGTACACTCCCCTTTGAGCATCTTGATTATGTTCCAAGAGTCACTTTCGATTTCTAGATTTTGACATCCAACATCCACTAAAAATTTCACCCCCATATAAGCTGTGTGAGCCTCTACAAAGTGTGAATATTGGAAACCAAGGGTTTCAAAAAATGCCATGAGGATGTCAC
The DNA here is from genome assembly GCA_028583015.1 of Wollemia nobilis. Lineage (NCBI taxonomy): Eukaryota > Viridiplantae > Streptophyta > Pinopsida > Araucariales > Araucariaceae > Wollemia > Wollemia nobilis. The sequence continues at coordinate 124,767 of JAQPPZ010006566.1, read as the reverse complement.
CATTTTTGTTTTGCACAATACCGCATACTCCAGCCTTCCCAAGGTTACCCTTTGATGTCGCATCGAAGTTGAGTTTCAGCCAATTGGGAGCTAGATGGGCCCACTTAATTCCTTCTCTAGGATCAGGTTTGGGGGGGCGAGGAAGAGGGCTCCAACACAATTTAAATTCCAAATAAACTTTGTCAGAATAGGAGGGCACCGTGGGCCATTTACCCACAAAGGCAACCAAGACATTCTTTGACACTATGTTAATGATCTTAGTACCCACCCTGACAGCATCAGTCTCAACATCATTAAAAGCATGAGCATTTTGTTCTTTCCACACCCCCACCACACATGGGGAAGCATAATTTTCCACAACCAATATAGTCGTTGGGACACGAATGGTGAATACCATTGAAGGATGTTGTCCATCAACGTACTTGGAAACACCCAATAAATGTTAAACCAATTAAAAATAAAAGTAAATACCTACCATGTGAACGGGAAACTTAGGAGCATATGTTACGTGGATTCCAAATCTGATTTGCACAGATAACATTTGTTCACCATAATGCGACCCCTCTTTCAAATATTCTCCAAAGAAAGTATTTTATTTTGAGCCGCCAACCAAAAATAAATATTGATCTTTGGGATTAGTCTTTTAATCCAAATAAGATTCACTAGAAAAGGAGCCTCATCTTCTAGGAGAAGGAAGGAATAAGCTAATTTCACAATAAAGTCACCTTCAACTTCCCGCTCCAAATCAAATAGTCTCTCGAAATCATCCCGTCTCAATTGCATACCTGTTAAGTTCCACTAAAAGTCTCTGCCAACTGACCAAATCATTTTGGTTGGACACCCAATAGGGATGAGAATTCCATGAACACCTACCATTGACAATAGTTATATATTGGGAAATCCAAATATCACCTTCCTCCATCACTTTCATAGCAAGATCCCTCAGATTTGGGTCATCCAATAACATCTGTTCCCTCAACCAATGGTATTCCCAAATCTTGATGTTTCTCCCATCACCAATGATCCACCTAATTTTAGCCTTCACAAATTCCTTGATCTTCGTTAAGCTTCTCCAAAAATGGAGCCTCTTGGGGAGAGATTGTCTGACAAGAAATAGTTAAATACATATTACGCTTTAAGGATATAACACGAATGTCTCTTGGCATTCGAAGTAACCAACCACCCCCGATTTCTCAACCAGGGATTTATTCATAGTGTTGCTATTTTCAAATTAATACCCTTGTCCTTTTTCCTCTTGCAATTATGATACCAAGATACCAAGTGGTACTTGCATTTTAAATTTGATCCAACCCAAAGGAACGATTTACAAATACGATCAATTTTGTCTATTACTTTAGTAGGGAGCATGAATAAGAACATAAAATAAATGGGTATACTCTAGAGCATGCTTTGAACAAGTACCACCTTCCCTACTTGGATCAGCAACACCCCTTCCAAGAGGCTAGTTTAGGTTGGATTATTGCAATAAAAGGGTCCCACAAATGAGTATTTCATTCTCCCCATGAAGAGTGTCAAAGCGACAAACAATAATCATTGATAAAGTAGAGCTTTAAATAATACAATGATGGCCTATAATAGCCTAGAAGTTACAGAACCATATGAGGCTGATTTAGGCATTGTTATAACAAATAACAATAAGCCCTAATTAAATATCCTACTAACAATATACTAACAACATTAGTTAGTGGATAATAATAATGTAATAATATATATGCTAACATCCCCCCTTATTACATTATTTGTCTAAAAAGATAACTACTAGCTATACTAACATCCCACCTAACTACATAATTTGGAAATACATAGAGAGTTGCGAAACAATTCAAATTTGACACGTGCAAGTGCCTTAGTAAAAATATCCGCAACTTGAGCATCGGTGGGAATGTACTGAAGCTGAATTCAGTGCCTTGGAACTTAGTCTCGAATAAAGTGATATTGTGTGTCAATGTGTTTGGTTTTCTCATGATGCACTAGATTCTTAACAAGGTTCAAAACACCCTAGTTTTCGTAGAACAAGTGTATTAGAGATTTTTAAGGAGGACCCATACTTGTCAGAATGCGATGCAACCATATCACTTCACACACAGCTTCACGTGTGGCATGATACTTTGCCTCTGTAGATGAGATAACAACCAACTATTGCTTCTTGTTATGCCAAGAGACAGGACTAGATACAAGATGAAATATATATCCTGAAGTTGACTTATGATCATCATATGACATGACATACTCAAAGTCCATGTATCCTTGCAATAAGAATTTGTTATTCCCCTTGTATTATAGGCCATATTCCATTGTGCCACGGACATAGTGAAGAACACGTTTTGTTGCTTTCCATGAGTAGTCTTAGGTTCCTGCATGAACCTCGAAATATAGTTGACAACAAACATGATATCTGGTCTAGTGTTTTTCAAATATATGAGACTCCCAATCAGCTATCGATAGAGTATACCATCTACCTGAGGTGAATCATCATATCACAATAGCTGAAGCCCAAATTCCATCGATGTTGCCATTGGATTACAATCAGTCATGTGATATTTTTCTAACAGTGTCTTGGCATATTTTTTCTGAAACACTTTGATGTAGTGCTCCTTCTGGTTCACTTCCATACCAAGACAGTAATGGAGAATTCTGAGATTTGTCATCTCAAAATAGTTACACAAGTCCTTTTTGATAGTAGAGATCATAGTTTTTGAACTCCTTGTAATGAGAAGATCATCAACATAGAGTACAAGCAATGCTATCTTAGAACCTTATTTATTTAAATAGAGGTTTGCATCTGATGGACATATCTTAAATCCATGCTGCAAGAGGTGATTATCCATTTTTATATACCAAGCTTGAGGAGCTTGTTTTAAACCATATAAGGATTTAACCAACTTGCACACTTTTTTCTCTTGGTCTTCCACTTCAAATCCTTAAGATTGAGTCATGTAGACTTTATCTTGGATATCACCATTCATAAAATAACTCTTGAAATCCATCTGGTGAACATTCCACCCATACTATGCTGCCATAGCATAAAGAACTCGAATAGTGGTCATACGAGTAGTAGGTGCAAAAGTTTCATCGTAGTCAATGCCTTCTTTTTTAGCATAGCCCTTTTCAAAAATATGGGCCTTATGCTTATCAATTGTCCCATATGCCTTGTACTTGAATTTGTACACCCATTTGTAGCCAATGGGCTTATTTTCTTGTGGCAGATCGACAATCTTCCAAGTTTTATTTTTCATTAGAGACTTATACTCAGCATCCATAGCAACATTCCATTGTGGCTCACTAAGAGCATCTTGTACAGGAGTAGGTTCATGTTCATTCATTTAATACATAAATAACCTATCATCATCTATATCCATATCCTCTGTTTCTCTATTTGGATATACAGAAAGTTCCTCAAAAAATTGACAAAGATCATCAACCTCAATAGTCTTTGTTGTTGCTTTCTCCTATCAAGACATGTTGCGAGTACGAGGTCTATCCAAAGTCAAATATGGTGGAGTGGATAACTTAGAGTCTCTGATTGTACTTGTATACCATTTTGGATTCTTCTTCTATGGTGATGAAGAATATGCAGAAGTAGAAGGACCTCCAGTATTTGGTGATGAAGGGGACTTCTCAACTTTGGATTCCACAAGATCTAGGTATACATTAGATGTGCTTTGTGATGTGAAATCCTCATCAAAAAAAACATCTCTATTGACATGAATCTTCTTGGTCAAAGGATCAATTAGTTGATAACCCTTAGAGTTATCATCATAGCCAAGAAGAATACACTTCAATGTCTTCTCATATAGCTTCTTCATTTTCTCTTTTGGCATGTGAATGAAAGCATGACATCCAAAAATGCGTAGATGAGATATGGAGGGTTCTCAACCACTCCAATATTTTTGTGGAGTCATTCCTTGTAGGTCCTTTGTGGGTGCCCTATTCAATAGATATAATGCTATGGTGACAACTTCTGCCCAATATTGTTGCTCAAGACTAGCTCATTTGAGCATGCAATGAACCATTTCCATGATTGAACGGTTCCTCATTTTAGCAACTCCATTTTTTGAGGAGTATAAGTAGTAGTTAACTATCTCATGATCCCATGTGCAATAAAGAATGCAAAAAAATCTTTAGAGGTAAACTCCCCCCTCAATCTAAGCAGAGGGTCTTTATAGAAGTCCTTGACTCCTTCTCAATAGATTTCTTGAATTGCTAGAAGAAACCAAATGGTTCAGATTTTATATGAAGGAAGAACACCCACATATTTCATGAGTAATCATCTACAAACAACTAAAACTACCTCTTACTCCCACAACTGATGGGTTTGAAAGGACCACACAGATCGGTGTGAATAAACTCCAAAGGTTACTTTGCTCTTGTAGAGCTCTTCTCAAAAGGTACTCTATGCCACTTTCTAGCCAAGTAGTTAGAGCACACTAATAATATGGTAGAAATGGAAGGAAGACCCTTTACCATCTTATACTTACTTAGCTCAAATAAGTAACCAGAACTAAGATGCCCATATATCTTGTGCCATAGAGAAGTTGCCTCCTTTGTAGAGACTGTCATGGCTACATATGGAGTAGAGATAACATCTAAGGTAAATAATCCATGCTTATATGAAGCGGTTGCAATTTTATTACCTCTCTTGATAATAGAACAACACTTCTTGCCTCCCTCAACACTAAATTTTACAACCATATCATTGTCCAAAATTTGTGTGACTGACAACAAATTGTTCACCAATCCTGGAACATAGAGAACTTTGTCAATATGATACTTGCCATTAGGAAGAGTGACTAAAACTGTACCTTCTCCCTAGACCTTGTAGGTTTTATCATTAGCAACAGTGATAGGTTTTCCCTCTTTGGACTCAAAGGACTCAAACCATAATTTGTCACCAGTCATGTGCTTACTAGCACTAGAATCGACATACCATATAGTATTATTTTTCTTGGAAATTATGGTATTCATAAGCACCTTGTGTGCCCTCTCAGAATCCAAGTTAGATTCCTCAACAACAACATTCACTTTGGGTTGCTTATTCCTATTTTTTGGTTTGTTCTAGCCTTTATATTTTGGTTGCTTATTCTTGTCCCAACATCTGTTTGTATCATGACCCTCTTTGTCACATATATTGCAATATATTTTTGTTTGTTGAGGTTGTTTCCATTTTTAATATTTGTGAGAATTCCCTCCTTTCTGAAAATGACCCTTCTTCTTTGAACCCTTCCTGTTGGAGTATAGGGTTGTATTAGAAGAATCATCTCTCTGAAGTTGGTGTGCCTCCTCTTCTTGAAGTAGATTGACCAAATCAACAAAGATAACTTTTATTTGTGACAACTGAAGTGAGGTGATCAACACCCTATAAGAATCAGGTAAATCTCTCAATACCATTGAAGTAAGGATCTTATCATCCATAGTTTCTCCCAAAGAACTAAATTTTACTTTCAACTCAGACACTCTACATAGAAAGAGTTCAATAGTCTCACCCTACTTCATACTCAAACTATGAATTTGAGATTGAAGGTAAAGAATGGTGGAACCATTCCTTCCCTCGTAAATGGTGTGAAGGGCATCCTATGCCTCTTTACCATGTTCTTTGTCAGCTATGTGAGGTTGAACTTCATCTGAAACATCAAGCAATATGAGAACTCTTACTCTACTATCTTCCTTGTCAAATGTAATCTGATCTACAGTTGGAGTTGTAGCTTCTGTTGATCTAGATGCTGGTGAAGGTTATTTTTTTGCTCCAGAAACAACATCCCATAGTTCTTCCATGATAGGGATAACCTTCATCTTGTTTTTACATGGTGTGTAATTAGGACCTTTCAATAAATGATGAGCATCATTCATTAATTTTACAGCCATAATGAGGGTTCCTTATAACACCAAATGGTCCCCCTTTCAATATACCTTAATTCCAGGCTGTTACACCATAAAAAATACCCGCTCTTATGTGAGGGAGACTATAGGTATTTTGAAAAATCGTAGAAATTACCCGCCCTTATGTGAGGGAGACTGTAAGTAATTTCAATGATTATACGATACGTGGTACTTAGGCGGTACTAAAAGGGAATCGTCTTGTTGATGACACCTACCATAGAAAGTCTTCAATCCTCATGCATGGGGTGTAACTTCCCCTAAACACTTCGGAAATCAGAACATTTGTCAAGGTTTACATCTAAACCCAAGAATGATTGGGGTAGTGTATGGAGTAAAAAAATAGCAAAATGGTAAACTTATGTCTCCCCAATGATTAATAGAGAACAAGCTCAAACGTAGTTGTGACAGCTATATTAGGTGGCGAATACAATAGCGCAATCACGAAAGCATTACCTGTAAGTGTTGTCCAGAGGTATGACAAATATCGAATGCTGTAGTGTAATAAATTGCATGAATGGGTTTTATTTATTATTGGGACTTAGGGAGAGAATTTTATTTTTAACTTTTAATGAAGTAGTGCAAAAAATAAATAGAAAATGCAACATACAACATAAAACTGCCCACATAAATAAACCTCTAGGTGTCTGGCGCTACCAAAAATGCACCTTTACAATAATGTCAATTTTTCTTTTTTAAATGCTAAAAAAATAACTCAGTTTCCCCCTTGATTTTTGAAATAAATAGGCCCCCATTATGTTTTGAAAAAAAAAATTCCTAAAGTTCTTTTTAAAGAATTTCTTATATAAAGTTTAATAAAACCAAATGTTCAAAAGAAAATTATTAAAAAAATAATTTATAGAATGAAAAAAAGGAATTAATTAGAATTTAATTAAACAAAATAAAGAAAATAATAATTTTTTTTTTTTTTTTTAAGAAATTTTTTTAGCAAAAAACTTAAAAAAAAAATTCACCTAAGGGGATCGGCGGGTTTTGATACCATGACCTCAGGGCTCCCTGAGACCTACGCTTAGCCCATGACCAAGTGGGCTAGTGGGCTAATCCGAAAGGATCAATGGGCTTCCAATACTTAAGGAGTCCGTGGGGCGGTTACTCCCAAAGTGTCACTTCATCGTGGCACATCCCTGGTGGCGTGCAGGCGCAACAGCGTGCTGCATCGGCGGGTTTGCTGCGACCTCTGACTGCTATGACCTTCGACTCTTACGATGTGTTGCGAAGATCAATAAACAGATCTTCTGTACCCACACCTTAACAAAGATCAATACCTTGAAACACATCCAAAACACCTGCAAATCACTTTCATATCACCTACAAATCCTCTAAATTCAGAAAAAAAAATGCCCCAGATTGTGACGCCCAGCCTTGAAGCTTTGAAACAACATAACTAAGGGAGACAACCAGCTTATTTTTAATGCCTTATATTATTTTTATATTTATCTATATGAATTACTAGAATCAATAAGCCAATGTACTAAAATATATATTATAGGATGATCCAAATAGTGATGCACGTTGTAAAATAGAGGACAACAAATGTATTGGAAAGGCGCATATTACTTCGCACGCAAGGAGGGAAGGACCACATATTTTCCTCTTGCTAAAATTAACTACATCCACCATGTAGCTAGCTAACACCTAACTCGAATTCCAAACATGCTGGCAATTGGCCAGACTTCGGAAAGAACCAACTTTCACTGACTATTCATTCTTAGATAAACAGACTCATTAAAATTATTTTAAAAAAAACAAACATTGATTATACCTTTTATGTCATATATTTTACTTATATTAAAAAAGTTATATTATTATGTGTGAGGATTAAGTGGATTGGTAAGAAATTAAACACTTACTAAAAGGAAATCTAAGTTTAAACCCTGTGAACAATGTAACAGTAATAGTCAACATACATGAAATAATAACATGCATCTATAAAATCTAAGAAAATGAATGTATAAAAAATATTTACAAGTTATTTTCCCTTCAAAGCTATTCTCAAAGATGATGGCAGGATGGCATTTAGCATCTTACTAATAGAAAATATCTTGATCCACATGGTTGATAGCTAAGATGATTAAAAACTAAGGTCTTTATACATGAAATAATTTAAAGGATACATATAAGAAAATGAATGTATGAAAAATATTTAGAAGATATTTTCTCTTCAATAGCCTAGAAGCTATTCTCGAAGATGATGGTGTTTAACATCTTACTAATAGAAAATTGGTTGATAGCTAAGATGATTAAAAACTAAGGTTTTTATTTATGAAATGATTTAAAGGATACATACAATCAAAATAGAATGGGTTTTTTTTAATATGCTAAGTTAGCAAGGTCGTACTTATCTATAAAAATAGGGATTTAAATAATATAAAAAATTAAAAAATAATCGCCACAAGCACCTTCTTTCCAAGCTACCATGGATATTTAATTTTAGTTAACAGGAGATTTTAAGAGTAATTCTTAATAGGAAGAATGGTGCATTGTGAATCTTTCCAATAAATTGTATGACAGTTTATCGTCAGCCTTTACAATAGGAATGACCATAACATTAATAAGTTTAATGTAAACTATTATATGATGCCATATTTGTTACCCAATTAAGTGATTCTCTTTGAGAATGCTTCCTGGAAGGGATTCTTCCCTTACTCATCAACCGTTGTCTTTCAAACCATAAGCTTTGCAATTAAAATTTGTGTATATGAATTTTATTCTCTCAGCTTAATAAAATATATTCATCATCATAGATGTAATCATTTTAATAAGTCTATAAAGTACAATTATTGATAGTTTTCTTTTAGATCCTTTTTATATGTAAGGGTTTTGTTAGACATCTTCCAATTATTTCAGTTAGTGTGTTACGTATGGCATAGTTTAAATTAAGTTTAGTTTACCAACATGAGTACATCTTTATATGTACCTAGGAAAATTAGTATGAGTGTCTATTATTTTAGTCGTACCATGTATAGGCTTGACATATGACACTTGAAGGATGTGAAGTTTAGTAATTATATTTGTTAGTATGCTTTTTCTAGCACACCCAATAATCTGTTTATATTCATAATGTATTGTTGTATGTGAAAACCTGAAAATGGTATTGGTATGTTGTGTATTATCGTATGTTGAAATCTGATAACGTTTATGCACACTAAGTGTTGTTGTGTGAGAAAACTGGCAACATGTTAGGTATTAACTATTCATATATTCGCATGGCTAAAAATTGTTATGATAGCAGAAGCCTCCTGTTATGTAATAATGAAAGTTTATATTTGATTTAAAGAGGTAAAATCATATGCATGGTGTGAGAACTTTTAATCATTGAATTCATGTATGTAGAACCACTCTAATCTCGTTCTTAAAATTCTAAGACTCGTGACGTGCGTCGGATCACTTAGGATATCACGATGCTACCAAATGCTACCAAACGTGCATAATGGCATATTAAATTTACTTATTTTCTTCACCCTGGCCTTGTAACTATTGTGTTTGAGCACGGAAGGTTGTTTGCCACTGTATGTTTTCCGAATGCAAACCATAGAAAAGAGTATTACAGAGTTGCATTTAAATTTATTCACTCCTTTAGTAACAAGGAGGTCATGCAATAAATGTATCAGTCCTTTAGTGTTGGGTTACACTAATTTATGGTGTATTTTTGTAAGAAAACTAATATTTATGTGGTTATAACACTTGTAGTGACTGAAAACTATAATCACAAAATATACATATATACGCCGCTAGCATTGTATTAAAGCAAGAATTCTATGAATTCTAATACATTAGTAAGATAGTATGAGAATATAATTTCTTTTATAGGTGAAGAAGAGTAGTAGCTTTCTTTCATAATTATAAATTTACCTTTTTAATTTTTCAAAGGAAGCATGTTATTGTAAGCTTACATTAGAATGTAATAACCTAAAAAGATTGAAAATTTGGCACGTGGTTAATGAACCAAATAATATAGAATAGTAGCTAGCCAAATAAACCATTAGCGTAAAATCGTTATCCTCCGTTCGTGAAAAGAAACAATAGCTTCCACCTTTAAAGAATTCTTTTTCTAGGATAGTGTGTTCCCTATGACTTATAATTCCTTAAAGAAGCTTTGAATTCAGATAGATTTTGGAATAGTATGTGGTTAATAGATTAGATACTCATTTTTGACTGAATAAAATAAAAGGTAACTCAAAAATAGAAAGGGACTATTTAGATAATGGATGTTCGGTTATGACTATTAATTTTGTAAATATTCAAATGTAAAAATTTAAGTTGTTGAATACTCCTTTAGAGTGGGTGATTTCATGGGCTTTAAAAAAGAAAAGAAATGTAGAGCCTCTCTTAGATAATATCATTGAAAGTTTATTAAATATTCTTTTAAGAATATTTTTTAGTATTTCATGTTAATATAGTTAATATAGTATTTCATTTTATGTTAATTTAGTATTTCATGTTAATATAGTATTTTGTGTTGATGTTACATGTTTAATAAAATATTTGGTATTATTCTTTCTTTGGGAAAAATTAGGAAATATTGAGGTCTAATCATTTAAAACTAAGGGCTACATCTAACTTATATCATCAGTGAGAATGCTATGAAAACCTTGAACCTAAACCCACCGTAAACCATAATCACAATTGAGGATTATAATAAAGCCAAGACATCCAATTTTCATTGGATTACGAGCATGTAACCAATGAAGATTTGGGAATGGCTGCTAAGGATAGGTGGAATGAGACACCTATCTAGATCATTGTATGAGTATTACAATGGTGGGCCTTATGTGGGATTGAAAAATAAGGGGTCTAGAAGTGAGGACTATATATTCAAATAAGATTACTCAATGAGGATGAATCTTGGTGGAAGTTTTTAGTACTCCTATATAAGACTCCATAGTGATACAGAATGGGATGCATCACTATATTTGCAATCTCATCAAGGAATCCATGATCATATCTAGGTGATTGGCATGACCTTAACTACCAATGATGTTAGATATCAATCTAGATGCATGATCTCTAGTTAAGCACCATAATATTTATGTTATAATCCTTACATGTTCAATAACATATGAGTTAAACTATACTTGGGGTTCCACAAAACATGTCAAGGAAGGGATTTATGCATTCACCCTCTAGGTTTTATGGGCCCTAGAGGATAATCCACACTATGATTCTCGATTCACCATTTTATATTGAGACATCTCGAATTAAGGCCTCCTTACTTCATCTTTCTTCTTCTTGCAAACTCTAAAATTGATGAATAGTTTCATCATGCATTCTTCCTTAGCCTTAAGTTTAGCATTTTTATCCACCAAATCCTTGATATTATCTTTATTCAACTCATAAGTATACTCCAATATTCTAATATTTTTGTGACTGATTAGTATTTGCAAATCATGTGGTATAACCTTCAAATTTTCTCTACTCAATAAATGTATCTACTTTAAAAATAGATTATTTCATAATTATATAATTATTGTTCTTTGTGATAAGCTACATTGGGCCTACTTGACTTCTTCTTGGTGTCAATCAACACATTATAAAATATAGTTGAGATATCAATCTCCTTTCTTAATTTTTTTTAAGCATTACTCTTATTTCTAGATTTAGGTTGACGAATCATCAATACATATGTGGGTCTACCTTAAAATTCAATAACTTTATTTTGATGGTATTTCTCTATCTACTTGCATTATTTCACTTCCAATGGATTTTTTAGTATCATTGGAAGTTTTCTCTTTAACTCTACATTTGTTCTACTACTTTTCCTTGGACCTTTTTTTTATATGGGCTTTCTATTCTTCTAGATCATTATCATCCTATTTATCTGTCTAATTTCCTCATCTAGTATCTCCATTGATACTAGCTTGGAGCTAGAACCCAATGTGCTTGACACTATGGGATAGAATGCAATAGTCCTCCCAAAACATGATTTATGATATTGTTATTTATATTTGATGAGCATCTATTTTTATTTTATCATACTTTATTATTCTTGGGATATGGTACTATTGATGGTCTTTGTTTTGCAGGTACAAGTCCTCAAGAAATAAATGAAAAATGATGGTGGTGTGAAACATCATTGTAGTGGGGTATTCACATTTATAAGGATGAAAAAAAATTTATTAGTGATACACTCACCAATGGCTCATGAGTATATGGAAGCTCAAATAATTTCATTCATATAAATGCATTATGAATGTGTATTTTGCATCTTGAGTGTATATTTTGAATATTTTGCATCTTATGTGTATGCTTTGAATTTTTTAATACAAGATTTATCTTTGTCTTTAATTGATTAAATGTTTCTCTTTTAAACCTCCAATGACAAGAAAAATACCATAAGCATCGAATTTGTTCTTGCTAGGAAAATGATAACTTTCATTATCATCAAATTGCCTATGGGAATCAAATTGGAGGTATAAATGTGAAATAAAATAATTTGCTTGTATGATTGTATATTTTTTAATTTGTTTTGTTCCTTTACAAAATAAAAAATTAATATTAAAGAAGAAATGTTATAACAATTTTCCTTATAAAATAAATTATTATTAATAAAATATGAATTTTTATTGACAAAGGAATGTTATTAAATTAGAAAGATAGGAAATCACCTTTTAATTTAAGGGTATGTATGCTTTACTTTTATGGGTAATATCCCCCTTTTGAAAATAAACTTGGTTTAAATATTGTATGTCCACCTGGCAAAGTGGGGCCTTGGTGAGTTGGCCTCCTTCATGCACTCTCATTACCTATAAATTGGTTAGCTAGGAATGGTTGTGCAGGGATTTTTATATTATTTTGTGTACTCTGTTGAATGAAAATAGAGAAGGAAGATAGGAAAGAAGGGTTGTGGAATTATTTTTGCTTGTGACAGGTCTTCCCTTTCCATTTAGATTATAGCTAGTTGTATTGTTCTTTGTTTATATAGAATCTACCATGGATGTTTAATTTTAGTTAACAAGAGATTTTAAGAGTAATTCTTAATACGAAGAATGATGCACTATGAATATTTCCAATAAATTGTATAGCAATTTATCATTAGCCTTTACGATAGGAATGACCATAGCATTAATAAATTTAACACAAACTATTATATGGAATATTTCCAATAAATTGTATAGCAATTTATCATTAGCCTTTACGATAGGAATGACCATAGCATTAATAAATTTAACACAAACTATTATATGATGCCATATTTTTTACCTAATCAAGTGATTCTCTTTGAGAATTCTTCTTGGAAGGTATTCTTCCCTTACACATCAACTGTTGCCTTGCAAGCCACAAGCTTTGTAATTAAAATTTATGTATGTGAATTTTATGCGCTCAACTTAATAAAATATGTTCATCGTCATAGATGTAATAATTTTAACAAGTCTATAAAGAATAATTTATTGATAGTTTCCTTTTAGATTATTTTATATATATAAGATTTTTTTTAGACATTTGCCAATTATTTCAATTTGTGTGTTGCATATGGTATAGCTGAAATTAGATTTAGTTTACCAGCATGAGTACGTCTTTATATGTGGAATAGGAAAATTAGCATGAGTGTGTATTCTTTCAGCCACACCATGTATAAGCCTGGCATATGACACTCAAAGGATGTAAAGTTTAGTATTTATATTTGTTAGTAAGCTTTGTCTAGCACACCCGATAAATTGTTTATATTCATTAAATATTATTATATATGAAAACCTGAGAATGAATTGAGTATTATTGTACGTGAAAACCTAAAAATTGTTTTGATATGTTGTGTATTGTTGTATCTCAAAATCTAAGAACATTTATGCACATTGAGTGTTGTTATGTGTGAAACCTAAGAATCTGTTAGACATTAATTATTCATATATTTGCATGGCTGAAATGTGTTATGACAGCATAAGCCTCCTGTTATGCAGTAATGAAAGTTTGTATTTTATTTAAAGAGGTAAAATCATATGAATGGTGTGAGAATTTTTAGTCTTTGCATTCACGTATTTAGAGCCACTTTGATCTCATTTTTAAAATTTTGAGACTCATGGAATGGGTCAGATTGCTCAAGATGGCAAGATGCTACCAGACATACAAAATGGCATTGAAAACATTAAATTTATTTATTTTCCTCACCTCGAATTGTAGCTATTCTGTGTGAGAAGTGAAGGTTGTTTGTCACTGTATGTTTTCCAATGCAAACCATAGAAAAGAGTACTACACAATTGCATTTAAATTTATTCACTCTCTTAGTAACAGGGAGGTCGTGCAATAAATGTGACAGTCCTTCAACATTGGGCTACACACCATTTGATGGTGTATTTTATAAGGAAACTAACATTTATTTGGTTATGACACTTGTAGTGACTGAAAGCTATAATCACTATATATACACCCCTAGCATTGTATTAAATTAAGAATTCTATGAATTCTAATATATTAGTAAGATATTACGAGAATATTGTTTATGTTATACATGAAAGAGAGTAGTAACTTTCTTTCATAAACAAAACTTCACCTTTTTAATTATTGCAATGGAAGCATGTTATTGTAAGCTTACATTAGAATGTAATAACCGAAAACGTTTGGAAAATTTGCACATGGTTAATGAATCAAATAATTTGGAATAGTATCTAGCTAAATAAACCATTAGCATATAATACTTTTCCTCCCTTTGAGAAAAGAAACAATGACTTCCACCTTTAAAGAATTCTTCTTCTAGGATAGTGTGTTCCCTATGACTTATAATTATTTAAAGAAACTTTGAATTCAAATATATTTTGGAATAGTATGTGGTTAATAGATTAGATATTCATTTTTGAATGAATAAAATGAAAGGTAACTAAAAAGTAGGAAGGGACTATTTAGATAGTGGATGTTCAGTTATGACTATTAATTCTGCAAAAATATTCTAATGTATAAATTGTTAGAATAAGTGAATATTTTCTTAAGTTATATTAGGATAGACACACTTGAGTTTACACTCTTCTATATGTGTCAGGTGAACTCTCAGTGGTGTCTTCATCAGGTTTTATGAGTTGTTGTTATCCAATGGCTCTCAATGATCAACTTTGCTATTTATACAAAAGTTGATCAATCAATTCTACTCTTTCTTCATATTTTGTGTAATGATATGCATGTCTATTTTGGGAAATTCTAACATGGTACCAGACCAGGATAGATCTTGATAGCATCCTTATTAGAAGTTCTAGGAGATGGTTATTTGATTCTTATGTTGGCTTCTCCAATTTTTTTCCTTGGATTTAAGCCGTCAATAAGTTCTTCTCATATATAGTTTTTTGCTATATTTTTTTGATATATATCTATATATATATATATATATATATATATATATAACCCATGTTAAAAAAATAGAAAAGTTTGATTGACTATTGAAGTAAATATTTTTTCTATCCATATTATACCCATTCTACTATATATTAATTTTTTTCTCCAAAAAGGAACACCTTATTCAAGCATTTTTTTTTTAAATCTTGATTAAAAGGAATTTATTTTCCTTTCTTTAAGGTCATTCCTATTTGCAAGAGAAGGATTTTTTTTTGGTTCTTGCCCTCACGTTACTCTCAAAGAAGCGTTTTCGCGTTCTCGAATTGAGGCACCCATATTTTTTGGGTACCATCGATACATGATGCCAACGATTTCCATATCTCCTTTCGTAGAGATATGAAATTTTAGCTCTCCATATATAACACTTGGTGAACCTTAGAGTCTCTTTTAGCTTTTAGTTGCTACCTACACATTGCTCTCGAAGAAACATTTCGATGCTCTCAATTGAGGCACCCATATTTTTTGGGTGCCATCGATCGTGACGCCAATGATTTCCATATCTCCTTTCATAAATATATGAAATAATAGCTCTCCATCTATAACACTTGGCACACCTTAGAGACTCTTTCAAAATTTATTATTTTTAAAATTGATCTTTTTAGCTATTTTTGTCATGTCAGATGCATTTACTCTATCTCTAATCGACGTATCTTGCTATTCACTATCGTTACCTTTGCATATCGATGATATCCATAGAAGACACTCTTAAACTGGGATACCTTTTAATCACCGATAATCGGTGGATTTTTTCTCAGTTCATGATTTGCAACAACTCTCCTTCCTCCTATTTAAGTTATCTCCATTTCTTTTCGATTCACATTATTTTATTTCTCTTGAGCTTAATTTTTTTGACGAATATCTGTGTAGAGAATTTTTTTTAGATTGCTCAAGACATTGCATCCGAATGCTGAAGGAGTAACTAATGGTTTTATAATATATTTCTCTTTCCTTGTTCACCTATCCTACCCTTTTTATGCAAGTTTCGATCCTCTCTACCGAGGCACTGTGAGGTGGTATCAAGTTTGATATAATTTTGATATAAGTCATTTCATTTTTTCGTTGCTCTTTCCCTTGTTCACCTCTATTATTTTTTTTGCAAGTTTCAGGGTCCTCTCTCCAGCGAAAGTTGCATCTTTGAGATAGTTGTATGTGATTTTAGTTTCACCAAAAGAACAAGCACTCGGCCTACATTGGACGGTCTGGTTGAAGGGTGCTTTCACCAATGAAAGCTACCTCTTCGAAAGCTGCATCTTTGAGATCCACATCAGTATAGGCAAAAAGGGCTTACCGAAGGCATAATTTGGCATCAACGAAGGCTTTGTATCTTCAAATTTCATCTTTGTGTGAACAATGAAAAAGTCTTCCCAAAGTGCATCAAATTGTAATGGTCTTATTTCATTCGTTCTATAAAATCTTTGTACGGTTTTTTTTCTTCAATTTCCAAGGAAAAAAAACCATTTATTTTCCTTCCCTAAAGTTTTCTTTTAGCTTTAAATTATCACTTGTTTTTTTAGTTTGCCTTCTTTGAGGGCAAATAGTGAAACGAGTCCTTTGTAAGCTAGTAAATTTAAAAAAAATAGGGTGGGGTTTCAGGTGCCTTTTTGTGCACCTTCTATTTTTTTTTAGGGGGGTGTTCTTCTATGTGATTTTTAAAAGTCTTCCTTCTTCACATCTCTCTAATCAAACCCAATATATTGCTTATAGTTAATCATACAATATTTTTTTTGCTAAAATCATTTGATTCTAATCAAAGATTTCAATTCATAGCTTACTTATTATTATTAGTTTGAATCATTCTTTTAGTGTTGTGTTCAAATTAATCCTAATATATTTTCTTAGTAAGCAAATCATTATATGAAAATGCAATTTTATTGATTACAAAGTTTCTTACAAAGAGTTCTTATTCAAAAAAAAATTACCTCTTTCTCAAACTTTGAAATCTAATCTAAAAATATTTTTTGAATATTTCAAGAGACAAGTATTTTATCTCCTCTCACCCATATTAGCAATCTAATATAACTTATATTTTCCCTCATGTAAGGGTGGGTTATTAATATTACCACTATAGGTCTTGAAGATATAGCCTATGTTCCAAGTATCTTATCTAATCAATACTTATAGTTTTCCTCTTGTCAGGGCGTGTATTTGAGATAGATAGATATATAGGTCTGGCATATTTGTTCTCTTTAAAAACAATATTAAAGTACAAATATCCTCAATACTTATAGTTTCCCTCTTGTTAGGGCAGGTATTTTTGAGTTATTTGGTGTATCTTAAGAAGCTTTGGCATATTTGTTCTCATTAGCCTCAAACTCATATAAATTTTCCTCAAATTACTTATAGTCTCCCTCTCATTAGGGCAGTTAATTTTGGGGCATTTGGTTGTTCATTTAGGCTTATGTAACTAATATCCACTGGAATTTATAAATTAAAGTTAAAGGGGGAACTTTGGGTTAACTTCAATTCAAAATGAATTCAATGAATACAATTGATCCTCTCACTCCTCATAACTACCATACATGGAAGCCCAAAATTTTAAATATCATTTCTCAAAAAGGTCTCACTCACCTTTTAGAAGAAAAACAACCTGAGTTTGAAAAATAATATGAAATATTTGTTCACAAAGGGAAAATGTATGAAACTATGGGAATTATAAGCTCTAATGTAAGTGAAAATTTGTCGTTTCACATTACAGATTGTAAAATTCCTTATGAAATTTGGGAGAAACTAAAGACCTTGTTTGGAAAGTAGATCAAATTAGATCAATGCAACTAGAAACATAATCAAGAACTCTATCTCCTGAGGACTTCACTAATATTGTTGACTTCCTCACCAAATTCAAAGAGGTCCTCACTTAATACAAAGGCAGTGAGAAGACTAAGTCTAAAGAAGAATGCATTTATCTAATCCTTTCTAAACTAAATGGTGTATTTCAAATATTTGCTACCACATTTCTATCTACCAAATATGCTCTTGGTGTAACATTTAAAATGCCATCTTTAGAAGAGTTTTGTGATCGAATAACTAGGGAAGAAACAAAACTTGCAAGATATGAAATCTATTCTTCTTCCTTTTCCTCAAAAATCTTAGTAGCCTCCACCTCTTCTAAAGAAAATTTCAAAAATAAGGAAAATAATCCCGTAACTTGTACTCACTACAAAATGAATGGTCACTCTATGAAAAAATGTTGGAAAAGATTACAACAACTAGAGACAGCTATGAAGGATCAAAATATAGACAGTAAAAAACAAATAGGAAAATCCCTAAATTTTTAATGGAAAACCTCTAATTCTTCCTCTAATTATCGGGTCCTAGATTCTGGAGCTATTCATCACATGACTGCTTTAGATGAGTCATTCTCTTCTATATCCTCAAGTTCTACATGTAGCATAGAAGTGGGTGAATCTTCCTTTATCCCAGTAAAAGGAAAGGGTGACATAAACATTTATGGTGGCTCTATAAATAATGTTATCTATGTTCAAAATATTGCCACGAATCCTCTCTTCGTCTATCATATTTATACTTTTGGAAAGGGGAAAACAATTCTCTTCTCTCCAACAGGAGTTGAGATAAGAGACTTCTCATTATCTCATAGCCAAAGGACTTATTGATCACAACATTCGCCTATTTCACTTCAAAGGATTCAAAAATCCAAAAGGGGCCTCCTATTTTGTGGCTCATGGAGATCTCGAAAGCAAAATTTAGCATGGAATATTTTGTCATCTTAGTTTCAACTACCTAAAGGAATTGAGCACCCATGATATAGTAACAGGTTTACCCCAAGTCTCTTCTATTGATGGAGTTTGTCCTGGATGTGCCCTTGGAAAGCAATAACAAGATCCTTTCTACCCAAGCAGTTCTCTAAAAGCCTCATTCCCTCTAGAATTAATCCATAGTAACTTGATGTATTTTCTGGAACCTTCTTTCCAAAGGAGCAAAGTATGCTCTAACCTTTATTGATGACTTTTCTAGAAGAACTTGGGTCTACTTCCTGAAATATAAAAGTGATGTTCTGTCCCACTTTAAAGTCTTCAAAGCCTTAGTTGAAAATCAGACCTCTTGCAAAATAAGCAATTCACACAGATAATGGGGGGAATATTGCAGTAATGAGTTCTCCATATTTATATCAAGTCATGACATCATTCATCAACATTTTGTCTCCCATAATCCTCAACAAAATAGCATTGCAGAAAAGAAAAACTGAAAATTAAAGTAAATGGCAATTTTATGCTCCATTCAAGAGATCTTCCAAATTTTTTTTGGGCAGAAGCTATTAACTGTGCCAATTATATTAAAAAATGCACACCTCATAAACCTCTTTATCATTTAACTCCTAAATAAGCATGGACTAGTTCAAAACCAAATGTTTTCTTCTTCAATATTTTTGGGTGTACTTCTTGGGAACACATCCCAAATAAGAAAAGGAAGGCTCTAGATAAGAAATTCAGAAAGCTCATATTTTTTTGTTATTGTAAGGAAATGAAATCATACAGGCTCCTTGATCCCTCAACTCAAGAGTTATTTTTCATAGGAATGTACAATTTGATGAAACATTCCCTTCATAAATATCCTCAACTCTTCTCTTCCTCTATTGAGCCTTCTCCTATAATAGAATGTCAATATTATGAAGAACCAACTCTAGAGGTTAACTTAGAGATTTATAATCAAGATGAGGAACCTATAACTCCAATTCAATGTCTTTCCACTCCTACTCCTTCCTCTATGCCAAAATGGGCCTGCACCATTGTTAAAGAAGCTACTCCTTACATCCAAAATCTTCCATCATCTAGATAAACCAACTCCATAGGCACTGGTCTTGTTGTTATTCTATTTCCTCAGATCCTCAGTCCTTCAAAGAAGCAACTAGTATTAAATAATGGGATGATGCCATGGAAGATGAATTTTCTTCCTTAATAAAAAAACATGGGATTTAGTTTCCTTGCCTAAAGGAAGGAAATTAGTTCATTGTAAATGGATTTATAGAATAAAGTATTGTCCTAATGGAGAAATTGACAAACACAAAGCTCACCTAGTAGCCAAAGGTTTCTATCAAATTTAAGGAATTGATTATGTTGAAACCTTTGCTCCAGTTGCTAAAATGGATTCTGTAATACTTGTTATTGCTCTGGCTGCTTTCCAAAAGTGGCCTATATTTCAAATGGATGTAAAAAGTACTTTTTTACATGGTGATTTAAAGGAAGATATATACATGGAACAACCTACTGATTTCACTCAAAACTCCTCTCTTGTTTGTAGGCTAAAAAAGTCTCTTTATGTTCTCAAACAAGCTCCTAGAGCTTGGTATAAAAATATGGACTCCTTCCTTCTTTTCGTAGGTTTTTCTCATTGTGATTCTTATAACACATTCTACATTTGGAGAGATGAAAGAAAAATCACCATTATTGTTTTATATTTTGATGATATTCTAATCACTGGTAGTACCTTCGATCACATTTAGACTATAAAAGACTCCCTCTGAAAATTTTGATATGGATGATCTAGGTTTAGCTCATTACTTCCTTGGGATACAAATAAATAAAAAAATAAAGGTATTTCATTGTGTCGATAAAAATACACTCTAGATATTCTTTAGAGGTTTAAAATGTTAGACTGCAAATCTTCTCCTACATATTTTCAATCTAGGATAAATCTAAGTACTTCCTACTCATCCCCTCTATGTAATGCAACTCTATGTTGTCAACTTGTAGGGATTTTGTTATACCTTACTCATACTCATCCAGATATATCGTATGATGTTGGCCTCATATATAGATTCTCCCTCAACCTCACTTCAGTATTAGCAAGCAACAAAAATAATCCTTCGCTACTTGCAAGGAACTACTCAATTTGGTCTCTTATATAAGGGAAAATCCATGGATATCATTGGCTACACAGATTCACATTGAGCATCTTCAGTATAAGATAGATGTTCAACTTTTGGCTATGTATTTTGTCTTGGTTCTTCACCAATAGGCTATTTATGCAAAAAATAACAAGTAGTAGCCTTATCATCTATAGATACATAATACAGGGTAGTAGTTTTAGCAAGTCAGGAAGCTCTTTGGCTTCGTCAAATTCTAAGGGAATTTGGTTTATCCCATGACAAACCTATAACTCTTTGGTGTGACAATCAGAGCACAATTCACATTGCACGAAATCCAGTTGAGCATAAGCACACCAAGCACATTGAGATACATATGTACTTATCATCTCTTTAAAAAAGTAAGTCATTGTACATGAGTACCTCATCAGGCCCTCTTGTCGGGACTCATTTGTAAAACCACCCCTAGTATCACTTAAGGGGGGTTTTAGAATAAGTGAATATTCTCTTAAGTTCTACTAGGATAGACACACTTGAATTTACACTCCATTTTTTAGGTGAACTCTCAGTGGTGTCTTCATCAGGTTTGATTAGTTGTTGTTATCCAATAGCTCTCAATGATCAACTTTGCTATTTATACAAATTTGATCCTTGGAATAAATCAATGATTTCTACTCTTTCTTCATATTTTATGTAATGCTATGCATATCTATTTTGGGAAATTCTAACATAAAATTAATTTTTTTAATACTCATTTAAAGTGGGTGATTTCATGGGCTTTAAAAAAAAGGAAATGTAGAGCCTCTCTTAGATAATATCATTGACAATTTAGTAAATATTCTTTTAAGAATACTTTCTATTATTTCATGTCAATATAGTTAATATAGTATTTTATTTCATGTTGATATTACATGTTTAATAAAATATTTGGTATTGTTCTTTATTTACAAAAAACTAGGAAAACTTTTAGGTCTAATACTTGAAAACTAAGGGCTACCTCTAACTCAAATCATTGGTGATGATGATATGAAAACCATGAAACTAAACCCACCCTAAACCATAATAATTGGTGAGGATGATAAGAAAATCAAGACACCCAATTTCTATTGGATTACAAGCATGTAACCAATGAAGATTTGTGAATGGCCACTAAGGATAGGTGGAATGGGAAACCTATCTAGGTCATTGTATGAGCAGTACAATGGTGGACCTTGTGTGTGATTGATAAATAAAGGATCTATAAGGGAGGACTATATCTTTAGATAATATTACTCGATGAGGGTAAATCTTGGTGGATGATTTGGTACTCCTAGATAAGACTCCATAGTGATATAGAATGGGATGCATCATTGTATTTGCATTATCATCAAATAATCCATGATCAAAGCTAGGTGGTTGGCATAATATTAACTACCCATGATGTTAGATATCAATCTAGATGCATTATCTCTAGCAAACCACCATCACATTTACACTATAATCATTACATGTTCAATAATAGATGAGTTAAACTATGCTCGAGGTTTCACAAAAAAATTTAAGGAAGGGATTTATGCATCCACCCTTTAGGTTTTATGGGCCCTAGAGGATATCCCACACCATGATTCTTAATTCACCATTTTATATTGAGACATATTGAACTAAGTTCTCCTTACTTCATATTTCTTCTTCTTGTAAACTCTAAACTTATGAATAGTTTCATCATGCATTTTTCCTTATCCTTATGTTTAGCATATTTATCCACAAAATCCTTGATATTATATTTATTCAACTCATAAGTATACTCCAATAGTCTAATATTTTTGTGAGTGATTAGTATTTGCAAATCATGTGGCATAACCTTCAAATTTTATCTACTCAACTTCTTAGCAACAAATGTGTTTGTTGCAAAAACATTGGTTAAATTTATCTTATTTTTTTCATAGCCCTTTCATTTAATTTTTCAAACCAAAAAAATCGTAATATTTTAAAGTACTGAGTTCAATAATAGTTACAACAACATTTTTAAGATGAGTCCACTAAGCCTATCATTGGGGGAGTGTTTGAGATAATATTAATTCATCCACACCAATTTAAACTTGCATGAAATAAATTGCATAAAAGAAAATCACACCACACTACTAAAAATAAAGGAAAGCGGGAAATAAACACACTTGCAGAAATAAAATGCAGCACACTAAAAATAAATAATCTAATCTAGAAAGCAATAAAAAGAAGAGGAGGAATACTAGCTTGGAGTGGGCCTAGGCTCCAACAGCTTTTTCCCAACTAAGTTGTGAAGATAAAACATGGATAAAGAAAATCTTGAGTGAACTCTTAATTTATAAAAATTATGGTACACTATTTTCTACTCTCTAATTATCATCCCCTACTTGTAGAATTTTGTGTGTTTAAATAATACACACAAATATTTTGTTACAATAATGTTACGATGAAGAATTTTGCTACAGTCTAATCTAAGGTAGTTCAATTACAGTAATAGATGCAATTATAATAGTCTAACAACACTTTCATATTTTTTTTAAGATGGTAGATTTTTTGGTTTAGCTCGTTATTGTCAGATTCTGCTTCAGCCAGGATTTATGTTGTTTCCTCTTATGTAAATGAGACATCTTACATGTTTTGGTAGCTATCCAATATTGATGCATATGACGTGGAGTCAATAGTCTATCATGTTCAACATGGTCTCCATTGGTAGCAAGATCAAGGCACTTAAGATCAAGGTACCTTCTTGTAAATCAAGGTGTCTTCCTCATCAAGGCACATGTAACGACCCAAAAAATAAACAAACATAAAAATACAAAAATAGAAAAAGTTTTTTTTTTTTTTACTATGGAGAGAGGTACATGAACTCTTCATGAACCCCTAACCAAACCACTATTTTCCTAAAGTCTCTATCTCCTAAGTTTTCCTTAAAGCTACATATCACAAGGTACCCTAACACAAGTCCATCTGTGTAGGTGTATCATGTGTTACTATAAATAAGTATATATTTCCTATCATTATCAATGATCTAGACTTATCACCCTCCATACATAGAAGGTATACATGCATATCCATGCCATACATAAATCATCATGTGTAGGCATGCTACGAGTATTACGAGTTAAGCTATTTATCTTGTCTCCAAGATGAGCTATCTTAACTTAGATGTAATCTCTCCACAACCTAGTCCTTTATCTCCCTAAAGGGATCCCAATTACCTTAGGTCTCCTATGTTCACCCTAAGGGATTTCTCAATTCCCTTAGGTCACCTCTGAGTTCACCCTAAAACTCTACACTTATATTTCTAAAATCATGTAATCCAAATAATGATACAACTAGATACCACATTACAATAAAATAATCATCAAGCATCTATAACACAAGCAAGATTAAATTTAAAAAATAATCATCTACATAACATAAAAATTACAACCATAATGTAAAAATACCTTCTTTAATCTAATGAATAGTAATTGCATCAGAATTTGTACATTAATTCCTTCTTAATCTAAGGAATATTACAACATCTATATTGGGCATATCTCCCCATAATTATAATCTATTTGAGCATAGTAAAGCAACATAAAATACAATTAGCTATCCCTCACTTCCATTGAAATCCTTGCTCCTCCTAGATATTTCAACAAAGCAATTTATGGTTTTTAAAAAACTTAAACGGGACAGAAACATAGAGCTTTCAACCAAGAAATTTATGGTTTCTAAAAACATCAACAGAGCAAAAATATAGAGCTTTAAACCAAGCAATTTATGGTTTCTAATACACCAACTTTCACCATACAAATCATGCACTAAAAAAAAGACAGGTTAAAGTCTAATACTCCAACCTCAACGCTGCTGTGAAATGGGAATCAATGGAGTCTAGGTCACTTTTCCGTTTCTCATAGTGCGTTCCTCGCATTTCCTATCCCTGGTCTACATTCTTTCCCTTCGCTCCTTCGTCCTCCCCCCACCGTCCTCTCTCTTATTTTATTTCTCCTTCTCACATCATATAATCTTCTTCTCCTCCACGTGGCCCATATCAACCCTCGAACCCTCTCTTCGAGCCTCCTCTACTTCCATTCTCCGTCCCTTTCTCTGGTGGTAAGGAACCCTTTGTCTAATAGTTTCCATATTTGGAAGCCTATCAGCCACCCTAGATTATTTCATAGCTTACGAGCTATAAGGGAACGGGATATTTACATATTTTATATTATCCCTTTTTATATTTTATAAGGATGGTATTCTTTTAACATATATCCTTTATTTTAAATATATATCCTTTATTGATAATTATCACCATTAAGATACCTCTTTTATTTATACAATTTAAAAAAAAAATTCAATAAAATAAAAGAAATATTATTTCTTAAATGGATATACATATTTTTATTTATTTTAATTAATTAAAGTCTTTCAATGACTTCTCTATTAGCATTAAAATGAATATCTATAATTAACTAAAAAAACTCTCATCTATTAAATAAAATGAGGTTTACAAATGAGCTTAATTAAATCAATTATTTAATCAAACTTCATTGATCATTTCAAATGAATATTTATTTAACATTCAAATTTAATATGCTTTTCTCTATGAAAATGATACTCTATATTTTCTTTAACAAAACAATTATTTTTATGCATCCACATATATTTGGCAGTTGTTTTTCTATAGCAGTTCCAACATTATTCTACTCCAACCACTATGCAACAAAGAGCAAATAAATTTATAAAGCAACAAAGAGGGAATATTTCCATTGACCCTATCACCTATCTTAGCCAAATATTTTATGATATCTACTAGGCTATCAACTAAGGCTCAAGGTGATCAACCATCGATGATTATCCCTTCTAACAATGTATATCTATATAAAGGTATCTATCCATGTTTCCTTCGAGTACCTTAATCATCATTTCTCCTGATCTTAGGAACGCTCATTTTTTGTGGATGCTTATGCCTTCTCCTCCCATGAGTATATCTGATCCTATACACTTGGAAATATATTAGCAATAACATACCTTTCACAAATTAACTAAACATCATATAGTTGGTACAATTGTTCAAACTAAGTATCACCATACCATAGGTTAATATATTATTCCTTTATGCCATAAATTCAACTAGGAAGGGTCATGAAATCCTCCCCCACTAGAATTAAACATCATCGTCGGTGTTTCCAATTTTTTTTTGTTTTAACATCACTAAAAATAAAAGTTATTACATCACAATGTTTCAAAAAGAAATGGAAAATATTTTCGCATAACCTCCACTTTCTTCCAAGTGGTATTTTTATCAGAGAACTGGTCCCACTGGACCTTACATTATTTAAGAGTCTAATTTCATAGAGACTTGGAACAAAACTCAAGAATATTCATTGGTAGTACTTCAATGGCCTTTGGGTTTGCCATCTGCAAATTAGAAACATCCCATACATTTTTAGGGTCACCAACATACTTTCTAAGCAAGTATATGTGGAAGGTTTCATGGATTTTGAACATATTTGGTGGTAATGCAAGTTGGTATGCAACCAAGTTGATATTTTCCATGATCTCAAAGGGTCCCACAAAGAGTGGATCAAAATTCATGGATTTGATAGCACTCTTCTTTGGCTTAACCCTTAAGAACACCTTATCTCCAACAAAATACTCTCTAGGAGTCCTTTTATATCTGCATAACTCTTCTACCTATCTATAGATTATTTAAGCCTTTGCCTAATTTCCTTTAACTACTATTCCATTACCATGACCATTTCTAGACCAATATCAACTCGATCCTCTAGGTTACCCCAAGATAATGGTGTTCTACACTTTATCCCATACAAGGCATCAAAAGGTGTCATTCCTAGCAAGGAGTGATGTCTATTATTATAGGCAAACTCTACCAAAGGTAGAAAATCTTCCCAATGATATTTGTGATCCATATAGTACATGCGAAGCATGTCTTCCAAAACTTGGTTTACCCACTCCATTTGGCCATCCATTTTAGTGTGGTATGCTGAACTCATATTCAATTTCATGCCAACCACACTATGAAGGGACTTCCAAAATTCAAAAGTGAATTTGGAGTCTCTATCTAAGATGATTGCCTCAAGAAATCCATGCAATCAGAATACCCCTTTGACAAATATTCTAGCCACCACTTGATCATCATCCTTGATATTTCCTAGCACGAAGTGGGCAACCTTACTTAATTTGTCAACCACTACAAATATGACATCATGTTGGTACCGAGTTTTGGGTAAACCTGCTATAAAATCCATAGATATAGCTTACCATTTATGCATAGGTATATCATGCAAATATAGTTTTCTTGCATGATGTCAGTTTTCCACCTTTAATTTTTGATATTCGAGGCATCGAGCAACAAAATCCATGATGTCCTTCTTCATACCTACCAAAAATAAGGTTCTTTTCACATTTTCTTGCATTTTGGCTCCTCCTGGATGAGCAAAATAAGGATATCTATGAGCTCCTTGCATTATTAATTTCCTCAGATTGCCCATATTTGGTGTGAAAACTCTTCCTTATAACACAAAAAGTCATCTTTCACACTAAATTCCTTATTTCCTTCAGGGTTTCTATCCATATTAACTCAAATTCCTTGGCAATACTCATCCTAAGATTGCTCCTATCTCACTCGATTCGTTAGGTCCATGTGAATTCTAGTTATAGCTGCTATATATTTCCTTCTACTTAAAGCATCCACTACCTTATTCTCTTTTCTCTTTATGTACTCAACCTCAAAATCATACTCAATGAGAAATTCCATCAATCTTCTCTGTCTTGCATTAAGTATTAGTTGGGTGAATATATACCGCAAACTTTGATGATCGATTTTCAATTCAAAGGGTCTCCCCACTAAGTAGTGGTGCTAAAATTTTAAAGCATGCACCACTAAAAATAGCTCTAAATCATATCTAGCATAATTAACTTCATGCTTTTTGAGCTTCCTTAAAGTATATGCCACTATTGAATCTTCTTATGAGAGCGCCACATCCAATCCTACTATCGATGCATCAGTGAAAACTGAAAAGTACCCCTAGGGATTGAGAACCTTAAATATTGGTGTTGTAGTAAGCTTATGCTTTAGTAGTTCAAAGGCACCCTCACACTTTTTTGACCATTTGAATTCTTTCTCCTTCTTTTGAAGGTTTGTTATGGGTCTAGCAATCTTGGAGTAGTCCTTTATATAACGTCTATAATAGCTTGTTAACCCCATAAAAATTCATACTTTAGTGATATTAGTAGGGGGTGACCAATTCAGAATAGCCTCTATCTTTTATGGATCCACAACGATCCTATTTTTTGATATAATGTGTCCAAGATATCGTACCTGTAGCACATAGAACTCACTCTTCATCAGATTTCCATAAAGTTTATTCTTCCTTAACAATTCCAACACAATCCTAAGATGTTTATCATGCTCCTATTTATATCAAGAATATATAATGATATCATCAAGGAATACTAGGACAAACTAGTCCAAATTTCTTCATAACACACTATTCATTAGGTTCATGAAAGCAGCTGGGGTATTAGTAAGTCCAAAGGGTAGAACCGTAAACTCATAATACCCATACCTAGTCTCAAATGATGTCTTGTGAGTGTATTCTAAATAGATCCTTAACTGGTGATACCCTAACCTTAAATCGATGTTATTAAACACCTTAGCATATTTTTGTTGATCAAATAAATCTTCAATCCTAGGTAAAGTATATTGATTATTGATTGTAGCTTTATTTAACATCTTGTAGTCAATACACAATCGTAGTGAATCATTCCTTATTTTTCATGAATAAAATTGGTGCACCCCACGGTGATACACTTGGTTTTATCAAACTCTTCTCCAATAATCCTTGCAATTTAACCTTCAGTTCTTGCATTTCAGTAGGATTCATCCTATACGGGGATCTATGAATAGGTTCGACTCCCATCATAAGTTCAATTATGAAATCAAATTCATGTGTAGGAGGTAGCCCCGGTAGATCCTCCACTTCATTAAGTTTTACCATATACACTATTACTCCTTTCTTTAGGACCTTTTTCACTTGCATAGAGGACTATGAACTCTCATTCTCCTTCCACCTTCTTCTAAATACTCAATCCATCAATCTTGAAAATTGACCAAGGCTTTATGAGCCTATAGCCAATCCATCCCTAGGATCACATCAAAGGCATGTAAGGGAGATACATATAAATAACCATCAGTAGTTCCACTTTATAGAGTGATGTTTGCCATAGGATAGCATTGGTTCACTAAGTAGGTCTATCCAAAATTGTACTCAACCTTCCACCCTTGAGCCAAATATCAAGGCCTTTTCAACACAGTCCTTGCTAGACTAGATGAAATAAAACTGTCAATGGCTCTACTATCTATTAAAATATTTATTGGTTTATTAAAAAAATCACGTTTCACTAGTAATGGGGTCGCTTGTCCCTCTAGCTTATGCTTCTCTCAGCCATGCTTCCACTGCATAACCATCAACCTCTCCATCAAACTTAGAGATACTGATATTTTTCATGTCCCTAGCTATTTTATCTTTTGCTAAGGCTCTGGCTTGTACTTGTTCTACAGTTAGTTTGCTTTATATACCGGTCTCTAAACCATGACCTTGCAAATTTTGATTCATAGCCATCTCTAACAACTATCTTATCTAATATTGCATAGCAGTGACCATAACAAAGAGGTCTTCTACCTACCTATTGGGGTTTTTTGATTCCCCCTCATATTTTTTCTCTTCGAAATCACTTTTTTGAGTTTGTCTAGGTATAGGCCTCCCTCTTATGGTCTTAGGTGGCATCTCAACCTGATTCCATCCAAGAAATAGGATTAGATTACAGTTTCATCTTAAGCTATAACTCTAATTCAAGCAATATTACAGAGTTCTCTATCTATATGCATTAATTAATATAACTAGGATAATATACCAGGCTAGGGTGTGTCATTAATACCAAAGCCCATACTAAGGTATCTTAAAATCCTCGCTCTCTTAGGGTTAAATCCCATCAAATCCTAGCAAATAGGGTATCCTAGATCATCCTAGATTTAATATTTACTTTAAGCAGCCTTCAATAGATTCATATGTTTTCCCTTAGCACAAATATAAGCTCTATACCCTCATATATAGAGCTCGGATACCAAATGTAATGATCCAAAAAATAAGTAAACAAAAAAATACAAAAAATACAAAAAGTTATTTCTTTTTTGTACTATGGAGAGAGGTACATGAACTCTACATGAACCCCTAACCAAACCACTATTTTTCTAAAGTCTCAATATCCTAAGTTTTCCTGAAAGCTACATCTCATGAGGTTCCCTAACACAAGTTCATCCGTGTAGGTGTATCATGTGTTACTATAAATAAGTCTATTTTTCCCATCATTCTCGATGAGCTAGACTTATCACCCTCCATCCATCAAAGGTATTTGTGCATATCCATGCCATACACAAATCATGTGTAGGCATGCTACTTGTATTGTGATTTAATCTATCTATCTCATCTCCATGATGAGCTATCTTAGCTTAGATGTAGTATTTCCACATCCTAGTCCTTTATATCCCTAATGGGGTCTCAATACCCTTAGGTATTCTATGTTCACCCTAAGGAATTTATCAATTCCCTTAGGTCACCTATGAGTTCACCCTAGAAATCTACACTTATATTTCTAACATCAAGCAATTCAAACAATGATACAACTAGATACCACATTACCAAAAAACAATCACCAAGCATCTAGAATACAAGCAAGATTAACTTAGAAAAAGAATCATCTACATAACATAAACAATTACGACCATAAAGTAAAAATACCTTCTTTAATCCAATGAATAATTATTGCATCAGAATTTGCACATTAATTTCTTCTTACTATAAGGAATATTATAACATCTATATTGGGGATATCTCCCCACAATTCTAATCTATTTTAGCATAGTAAAGCAACATAAAATACAATTACCTATACCTCGCTTCCATTAAAATCCTTGCTCATCCTTGATTCCCATTGATTCTTTGAGGATAGTAGGGGATCATGGTACTCATGGTTTAGGATAGGCATGCCTTTAAATGCATATACTCATTTAATTTGCCAAATTGCAACTATAAAAAATCTAAATTAGTTTCCAACCATCTAATGCATAATGGATATCATAAAATATCCTTTAATTTTATATTCATCTCTCAAATTCCTTTAGAGAGTCATCCAACATGTGCTACTTAGAACAAGGTCAAACTTAATGAGATTAATTCATGCTTTAAAGCGATAAAATCCCATACCTTTAACCTCTAAAACAATCTTTTTATTTTCATTCCCTAAATCAAAGCCCCATAACTTCAATATAAAGAATAAATCCACATCTTTTCCATTCACAGAATCCAATTAAATCATTTATTGTTTAAAGCATTAAAATCACACCCCTTTTAATGTTTAAAGAAATAATTCATTCATTCCTTAAATCAAAGCCCCATAACTTCAATCTAAGGAAAAAATTCGCATCCCTTTTAATTTTAAAAGCCCTACGATAATCATAAAAAATCAAAGGTTTCCTTTTAAATTTAAACCCTAATATAATAACTAAAATAAAAGGTTTTCCTATTTAATCAAATGCCCTTTAATAATCATTAAAAACAAAAGTTTCATATTCAATAAAATGCCCTTTAATAATCATTAAAAACAAAAGTTTCATATTCAATCAAATGCCCTTTAATAATCATTAAAATCAAAGGTTTTCTATTTAATAAAATGCCCTTAAATAATCATTAAAATCAAAGGTTTCCTATTTAATAAAATGCCCTTTAATAATCATTAAAATCAAAGGTTTCCTATTTAATAAAATGTCCTTTAATAATCATTAAAATCAAAGGTTTCCTATTTAATAAAATGCCCTTTAATAATCATTAAAATCAAAGGTTTCCTATTTAATCAAATTCCCTTTAATAATCATTAAAATAAAAGGTTTCTTATTTAATAAAATTCCCTTTAATAATCATTAAAATCAAAGGTTTCCTATTTAATCAAATGCCATTTTTTTTATTTGTGGAAAACATCCCAAAGGGGATGCCACTTTTGGGTAAGACCCAATGAGGCAGGGGTATCCATTCCACCAAAAATGCCCAGGACTCAGACCTGGCCTACCACCTTTGACATACTCAAGGAGCAAACAAAAACACAAAACCAATTTAAAAATAAGTAAATAAAAAAAAAATATGCTCCTTGAGTGTGTCAAAAATAAAAACACAACCAAACATGTACAATAAGATAAAAGAAACCACAACACAAACCACGTAGAAAAATACAAGAACCACATAAAAAAATAGAACACTACAAAGACATAACCCAAAAACAACATGAAAAATAAACACAACCAAAACCTAAAAAATAAAATAAAAATAAAAATAAAAAACAACCAACAATAGACAATAAAAAAAAACAGAAACCCAAGAACAAGAACGAAAAAACACAAGAACAATAACAAAAAAACATAAAAAAAAAAAAAATAACACAAAACAACAAAAACACATGAACAACAAAAAACAACACAAAGAACACAAAAACAAAACAAAACAAAATAACCCACCCACCTTAAAAAACTAAACAAAAAAAAGAAAAAAATATTGAACATAACAATGACCTATCTAGAACAGAAGACTATTAAGGCAAGAATCAACAGAGAAAACAAAATAAATAATAGAATGAGCTAGGGAACTAAAAAAAATTGAATGAACCAAAGAGAAGCAGAAAAAAAAACAAGAAGAAACTAGGTACCTTCAGAATTGGAGCCATCCAAAGAAATGATAGAAAGAAGTGCTTCCCTAATTTGAGAAGCCCACCATATACGAGGGTGACCATAACAAGTAAGATCACCTTTGTCCAAAGTCTAATTATCTAAAGCATCAGCACTTTTGTTTTGATCTCTGACCACATTATTGTAATCAAATTTCAAAAATCCCATCTGGATTAATGGAATCTTCTCAATAATTCTTTTTATTCTCCAATCCACCTTATGATTCTTAGAAGGAGTCTTCAAGATATTAATCATATGTTGAGAGTCAGACTCAACTAACACCTTTTCTCATCCAACCTTAGTAGCCTCCTGAAGGCCTCTGAGGATACCATACCCCTCATCAAGGTTATTGGAAAGAATACCTAAATTCTTAGCAAAAGTAAAAACCAGGGAGCCATCTTAAAATCTACCAATTCCTCCCACACTGGATTTTCTAGGGTTCTCTCTAGAGGCTCCATCAGTATTGACTTTTCCAAAATCCTTAGGAGGAGGTTGCCAATTTCTAGTCCTATCCATCTTACTAATACTCACATTCCCTTTAAGTTGGTTGCCATTAGAATATTTAATCTTCAATCTTTGCATCACTTGATCCCATATTTGGTGGGATTTTTGGGGGTGGTTAAGGATTTGATGGACTGATTCAACTAAGTTGGCTATGGTATTTTGCCAAATATAGTGAATATCCTTCATATCTTGATTAAAAATTTGGTTGTTCCTTTCATTCCAAATATTCCAAAAAGAATGGTAGAACCCATCCAAACTAACAAACTAATAAAAAAAAGGGTCCAAGGTGTAGACCAATTGGTTCATCCAAACCCCATAAGAGGGGCGGAGGTCCAAGGTTCAAATATCGGGTCTCGTCGGACTGAATGCTTGTCCCTTTCCTAGTGCTTTCAACGATGTAAAAGGTTTAAAATGATTGTGGCATGGTGGTTATAGGTGCGGACTACACGAAGATCTATGTGGCGGCTTCCGGGCGGACAACGTAGAATACTGTGGCAGCCATAAAAAGTTGGACAGCCTACCCGGATTCGTGGCGGCTACGATTTCAACATGTAAATACAAAAAAAAAAAAAAAAACCTAATAAAATGATCAACACCCTCTTGATTAGGCTAATCCCCCCAAAGTTGTTCAAAAGTAAAAAAATTGGACCAATGTAAGCCAAGTAAAGTGGCAATTCTCATCCATAACTCAGAGGCTTAAGTACACTCAATAAAAATATGGTTGAGATTTTCTACATTCTCTTCACACATTTCACATCTAAAAGGGCCATGAAAACCACACTTCATAAGTTGCTCACTAGTAAGCACCCTACGATTCAATAAAATCCAATTAAAGAAATAATCAAATGCCCTTTAATAATCATTAAAATGAAAGGTTTCATATTTAATCAAATGCCCTTTAATAATCATTAAAATGAAATGTTTCCTATTTAATCAAATGCCCTTTAATAATAATTAAAATGAAAGGTTTCCTATTTAATCAAATACCCTTTAATAATAATTAAAATGAAAGGTTTCCTATTTAATAAAATTCCATTTAATAAAAAGGGGGAGAGGGGGAGGGACCTACTCCCTCTCCCTGCTCCCCCTTCCCTGGTTCTTGCCTAGTCCCTGATTCATCCCAGGTCATCCCACTCTAGGAATGGTTTGTAGCAGATGATCTCCTTGGGGGGAGATCCTTGCCCACTTTTTGCTCCTTTCCCAGTAGTTTTTGGGGTTTCCTTGTTTGAATCTCGGGCCTGGTGCTTCCCAGGGATCCTCTGGGGTTTTCTGCATGTTCTTGGGATCCTGTCTATGATCTCCCTCAAGCTTTCCCCTAGTTTTTTTTCATAGGTTATTATTGGGATCCAGTTCCTAGGGATTTCTCGGTCTGTGGTGGTTGTAGGTTGGGTTCTCATTTCCTTCTTGGTGCATCCTGTGAGGTTGTCTCTTCATCAAGGTTGGTCTGGGGGGTTGGTTTACTCCTTTATCATGTTTTCTATCTGGGATATCGTTGGTTGCTTTGGTGGTCTCATCCCTTTGGGTGGGACCATGTCCGATTTCCTATTCAAAGGCTTATTTTTGTTGGATCTACTTCTTGGTGGATGCTTTGAGCATTTGCAAGGCCTTGGAGGGGGACTCTTCCTATGCTTGAGTTACTCCCAGCCCCAGTACCAATTCCCTAAAGTTGTTCATGTGCAAGGATGGGGGTTCTTGGTCCTTTTTGTTGGGGTGCTTTGGATTTTTTGCTACATGTCTCGATCTTAGGGGGGAATATGTGATCATTGCATGTAGACCCCTGGATCCCTCAGTTTAGGTTTTCATGGATCCCATCTTTGTGTCTACTTTCACTTTCTACCTGGGCTTCATAGGTTTTTATTTCAGTTTCCAATTCGAGGGCTTCTGTTTTATGGTCCTACTTCTTGGTGGACTCTTAGAGCTTGTTCTTGGCCTTGGAGGGCATCTCTTCTTGTTCCTGAGTTGTTCTCAGTCCTAGTTCCACTTCCTTCAAATTGTTCGTGACAAAAAATAGTGGGTTCATAGTCCTTTATGGCTTCTAGGATCCTTTATTTGTGCCTGCGTTTGTTTTCCTTGGATCCTTCTGGCTTCCTTGTACTCCTATTGGCAGGATTCCAGTGTTGTAGTTTCCCAAATCTGTTCTTTTGCTAGTTCTCCTGTTGGGCGAGATTTTCCAATCCTATTGGTTTTCCCGCTGGGTAGGATTTTTCAAACCTATTTTTTTGCTAGTTTTCTTGTTGGGTGGGACTCTCCATACCTATTGGTTTTCCTGTGGGGCGGGGTTTCTCAATTTATTTTTCTACTAGATTTCCCACTAGGTAGGATTTTCCAATCTACTAGTTTTCCCATTGGGTGGAATTTCCAATCTGGTGGTTTTCGGTTGCTTCTCGTTGGGTAGGATTTTCAAATTCATCATCCTACATGTTTTCTCGTTAGGCAGGATTTTTCAAAACTGGTGGTTTCATGCTGGGCAGGATTTTACAAAATTGGTGGTTTCCCACTAGAAGGGATTTTTCAAAATTGGTGGTTTCCCGCTAGGCAAGATTTTCCAATCTACTGGTTTTTCGTTGGGCGGGATTTCCAATCTGGTGGTTTTCCCACTGGGCGGGATTTTCAAATTCATCATCCTGCATGTTTTCCTATTAGGCAAGATTTTTCAAAATTGGTTGTTTCCCGCGGGGTGGGATTTTTCAAAATTGGTGGTTTCATGCTAGGCAAGATTTTTCAAAATTGGTGGTTTCCCACCAGGCAGGATTTTTCAAAATTATCTATTCCCATTGGGCGGGGTTTTCCAAACTGTTTATTTTCCACTAGGCAAGATTCTTCAAATTGATTTTTCTTGACCTTTGGTTTGGTCGGTTGACCTTTTGTAAAAAGGTTTTGGGGTCCTTTCAAAACTCGCTTTTAATATAATTTTAACCTACCAAAAAAATGCCCTTTAATAATCATTAAAATGAAAGTTTCCTATTTAATCAAATGTCCTTTAATAATCATTAAAATCAAATGTTTCCTATTTAATTAAATGCTCTTTAATAATCATTAAAATAAAATGTTTGATATTTAATTAGATGCCCTTTAATAATATTTAAAATCAAAGGTTTTATATTTAATTAGATGCCCTTTAATAATCATTAAAATCAAAGGTTTCCTATTTAATTAGATGCCCTTTAATAATCTTCAAAATCACAAGTTTTGTATTTAATTAAATGGCCTTTAATAATCATTAAAATCAAAGGTTTCCTATTTAATTAAATTCCCATCTTCCAAAGCATGCTGGTTTCCATAGACGGTGGTCCCAAACACAACTTCCATTCTGCCCTGTACACGGAGGTCTAACTCACAATTTTGAAACACTTAACAGAGTCTCTAAGCATACCCAGGTGGTTCCATAAAAGCACAACACCTGAGCTTATACAGGCATCTCTTAAAATACATAGCATTTAACTTAGATAGATGCTCTACCAAACACACACACATAGTTCTTAGCTTGGACAAACACTCTCCCAAACACACATTATGTCTATCTTGGACATATGCTCTCCCAAACACACACCCGATGCTTAGCTTGGATAAAACTCTCCCAAACACACACCCACATCATTTATCTTGGACATACGCTCTTCCAAACACACACTTGATGCTCAAGCTTAGATAGACACTCTTCCAAACACACACCCACGAGTGTTTAGCTTGGACAAACGCTCTTCCAAACACACACACAATGTTAGCTTGGATAGATGCTCTCTAAAAATATAAACACCGCCCAACTTAGGATAGACGTTCTTTGAAATACACACATAGCATTAGCTTGGACAGATGCTCTCCCAAACACACACTATGTCTAGCTTGGACAGACGCTCTCCCAAACACACACCTAAAACTTAGCTTGGATAAAAACTCTCCCAAACACACACCCACAACATTTAGCTTGGATAGACACTCTCTTAAATACACACTGCGTCTAGATTTGACAGACGCTCTCCCAAACACACACCCAGTGCTTAGCTTGGATAGACACTCTCCCAAACACACACCCACAACATTTAGCTTGGATATACACTCTATAAAACACACACCCAACCCTTAGCTTGGACAAAAAATCTCCCAAACACATAGCCACAATGTTTATCATGGACATATGCTCTCCCAAAGACACCCAACGCTTAGCTTTCAACCAAACAATTTATGGTTTCTAAAAAACATCAGCAGGGCAGAAACATAGAGCTTTCATCCAAGCAATTTATGGTTTTTAAAAACATCAACAGGGCAGAAACATAGAGCTTTCAACAAAGCAATTTATGCTTTCTAAAAACATCAACAAAGCAGAAATGTAGAGCTTTCAACCAAGGAATTTATGGTTTCTAAAATACCAATTTTCACCATACAAAGCATGCACTAAAAAAAAAGGTAGCTTAAATTCTAATACTCCAAGCTCAATGTTGTTGTTAAATGGGTATCAGTGGAGTCTAGGTCGCTTCTCCTTCACTTACAGCACGTTTCTCACCTTTCCTATCCCTGGTCTACATTCTCTCCCTTCGCTCCTTTGTCCTCCCCCCATCGTCCTTTCTCTTCTTT
The DNA here is from genome assembly GCA_028583015.1 of Wollemia nobilis. Classification (NCBI taxonomy): domain Eukaryota; kingdom Viridiplantae; phylum Streptophyta; class Pinopsida; order Araucariales; family Araucariaceae; genus Wollemia; species Wollemia nobilis. Next base: position 86,872 of record JAQPPZ010006566.1, on the reverse strand, counting down.
TATTTCTCCTTATCACACCATATGACCTTCTTCTCCTCCAGGTGGACCATATCGAACCTCGAGCCCTCTCTTCGAGCCTCCTCTCCTTCCATTATCTGTCCCTTTCTCTGGTGGTAAGGAACCATTCGTATGATGGTTTCCATATTTAGAAGCCTACCAGCCACCCTAGATTTTTTCATAGCTTATGAGCGATAAGGGAATGGGATATTTACATATTTCATATTTTAGAAGGATGGTACTCTTTTAACATATCTCCTTTATTTCAAATATATGTCCTTTATTGATAATTATCACCATTAGGATACCTCTTTTATTTATACAATTTCATAATTGTTTTTTCAATAAAACAAAAGACATCCTATTTCTTAAAGGGATATATGTTTTTTTTTTGTTTTATAATTAATTAAAGTCTTTCAATGACTTCTCTATTAGAATTAAAAGGAATACCTTTAATTAACTAAAAAAAAAAACTCTCATCTATTAAATAAAATGAGGTTTACTAATGAGCTTAATTAAATCAATTATTTAATCAAAATTCATTGATACTTTTGAATGAATCTTTATTTAACATTCAAATTTAATACGACTTTCTCTATGAAAATGATTCTCTATTTTTTATTTAACAAAACAATTAGTTTTATGCATCTACATATCTTTGGTAGTTATTTTTATATAGTAGTTCAAACATTATGCTACTCCAACCACTATGCAACAAAGAGCAAACAAATTTATAAAGTAAAAAAGAGGAAATATTTCCATCGATTCTATCACCTATCTCAGCTAGATATTTTACGATATCTACGAGGCTATCCAAAAAGTCTCAAGGTGATCAACCATCAACGATTATCCCTTCCAAAAATGTATACCTATATGAAGGTATCTATACATGTTACCTTCAAATACCTTAATCATCATTTCCCTTAATCTCAGGCACCCTAAATTTTGGTGGCTGCTTTTGCCTTATCCGCCCATGAGTATACCAGATATTGCACACTTGGAAATATATTAGCAATAACATGCCCTTCAAAAATAAACTAAACATCATATAGTTGGTATAATTATTCAAACTAAGTATAACCAAACCATAGGTTATTACATTATTCCTTTGTGCCATAAAGTCAACTAGGAGGGTCATGACAGCGCATTCCTCATCAAGGCACCTTTCTCATCAAGGCACTTTATTCATCAATGCACCTTTCTCATAAAGGCATTTTATTCATCAAGGCACCTTCCTCATCAAGGTGCCTTCCTCATCAAGGTGCCTTCTTCATCAAAGTGCCTTCCTCATCAAGGCACCTTCTTCATCAAGGCACCTTCTTCATCAAGGCACCTTTCTCATCAAGGTGCCTTCTTGAAGGCATATTCCATTTATGCCTTAGGTTTGTTGAAGCAGAAATATGCCAGGTCCATGTAGGACCTTGACGACTATGCAAAAAATGATAAAATCAGACATAAATCTACACAAAACACACTTCACATGCAAGTTAGGCAATGCACATAATTTCATAAAATACATATATAAATTATCATAAAAAGATACAACTTTGATAATTTTTTCGCATAAAAATTGTTAGAAACTTGTTTAGAATTTGAGAATTTTTTATACCCATCATCCCCCCATGTCTATTATGTACCACATCCTCATGGCACATAAAATTGGTAGTCTCGAATTCTGTCAACCCCTTCCCAGTAAGCCTTGTTCTGTTATTTCCATTTTTGATTTGTTGCCTTGGCTTTTCCTCTGTTACAAGGTTTATATTTTTACTAAGGGGAATTGGTCTATTGTGGTGGCTTCTAGCTACGATGACTATTTTTTCCCATACTTCTTGGCCTTACACCTATTTTGGGTAATGTAGCTATGGTGGGTTCTCCTTTTTCGAATGCATCTTCAGCCTATTTCTAAATATCTGTGTGCTGAGGCGATAGCTCTTCTAGTAGGATGTTTGAATCATCCTATTCACATTTGAATACTCTAGCTTTGAATAACTGAGTAACTTTAGGAGTGAGGCCAATGTTTTCTTTGGTTATTTTGGCTTCCTTTGCTTCTGGCCCGAATATATTGTATCATTCCAAATACTTTCTCATCTGTGAGGGTCATCCTGGGGCTGAGCAATATATCCAGCAAAATTGCTCCTATGAGGTAGGATCAACACAAATTCCAGGCCTTCTCTCAACCTTATTAAATGATTTTCTTTCCATTTTTGTTGCCTCACCTTATTTTTGGAGTTTTTTGAACTGTTCCTTTCATTTAGTGAAACTTTTCACACCTTAATCCCACTCTTCATCTTAATGGCTAGTCAAATTTGCAATTGTAATTTTGGAATAATTCTTGGCTCTCTTATTTGGTGCCTTAGACACCTTCCTCTTGGATCTTGGGGAAATTATTATTATGGTAGAATGAATGGGGGTGTCATACTTATCCATGATAGGTGCTTTTACTCTATCTTTAGAGGGCTTAGGTCTCAGATCCTCCAGTATTGATTCAATAGTAGTTGTTTCCTCTATTATTTACTCACATAGTGAATACTCTACTTTCCCTTTCACTGTGTGCACTTGTTGTAATTCATCATTTTTATTAAGTTCTAGACCTGATTGCTGGCTATGACCTGATTGGTCATCTTCATCATCGAGGATCTCTATAATGAGAGGTTTTGTTTAAATAATAGAGTTCCTCTATTCCTCAACAGTTTCTCTAACTAAAATATATGAGCAATCTCCTACTTCTCCTTCATTATTTCTTGCATCTTATCTAAATGCCCCTGATGAAATGACTATTTCTATAGAGGTCAAGAAAATTGTTGGCACTTCTATTGCCAAGTCTATTTGGGTGTAGGTATCCAATTTATCCATCACCTTAGCCTTCAGCTACTAATGTTTTTTAATGAGTTGTTGCATTGTCTACTGTAGTTGAGATATGATGGCTTCATGTTCCTGCTACTTTGCAGCATTTTCCCAAAACTCTTTGACCAATATTTTCTCTTTGTAGAATTTAGTTTACCAAGTGTGGGATTTTTCAAGTGTCTATTTGAGATACCCTCATAGGTCCTCTAAAGTCTATTGGTCTAGCATACTCTTGGTAGCCAAATTCTACAGTATCTGGGCTGCAAACCTAGCTTTTGTATCATATTCTTCTTCTTTACTTGACAAAATTAGCCATATTATTTTCTTTATCTCATTTATGCACTCCATATGGTGGCCCATATAATAAAGTTTGGGTATTCTCACATCAATTTCTTCATTATCTTGAAGAGAGTGATCGACCGCTTGGTCAGGGCTTGGAAAATCTAGTCTGAATTTTGAGTGGGGAAATGGAATTTTCCCATCTTCTCCTTCTTTGGTTGTGTTATCACGGGATATCGATGATTATTCTTCTACTGTTTTGATGGTAATTTACTGTAATTCAGCCTGCTACTCTATTTTTATCCCCTCTATGGCCAACTATGCCCATGTGTCATAAGCCTCGACCCTTTCTTCCCCAGTTGGTAGGGTTTCTCTATGCTCCTTGGCATACTAAATCAAGGCTAAAATTAATCCATGGTGAGCTAGGGTAGTGACTACCCCTACCTGATATCGGTGGGCTTCATATTTTAGTGTGTTTACCATATAGGATGGGACATTAATTTTCTTCCCCTATAGTAAATGATTCAAAAACTACATGTAATTGGTGTTCAGGTGGGTGTATTTTCCCATGTAAGTGAAGAATATCACCACCTGATTGAATAGTCTCTACAGAGGCTTTGGGAGTTTCTATTTTAGTAGCCCTATATACTCAAATTTTATGTGCGCATACCCAAGAAGTTTTTCTACACACTGGACTAACATGTACTCCTTGTATGTGAATTCTCCCATGAGAGGGATGTTAGTAACTATCACTATAAACTTTGGCATGACTAGAATTTCTAGTCTGCATAGTCCATTACCTCCCCACTTACTGAGGCAACAAATTCCTTTGTTGCTTTGGGGTCCTAATTTTGGCTAACCATATGGCAATAATTCATCCACCTGTTAGCCTCAAACCGGTCCTAAAATTCTCTGTTTATCCCTCCGACATGGTAGGGTTCACTCTTCTTCTACCTATGATTCTTTTATTTGCCTCCCATTTGCAAATTCTTTGGACTATCTCAGCTCCTTCCCTTTCTCCCTGAACTGGCTTGACATTGTGTTGTACCTTCTTAGGAAGGTAACTTCTTATAAATCAAGGTGCATATCTGGTGAATTAAATTTGAATTGGGGTTGACAAATTTGGTACCCAAATCAATTTTTGGCACGTCTTATTAAACATGGGGGAAAATAATGATTGGTCGAATTCTTGCAACGACATTATTTTCAAAGGAGTACTTAATTATGAAAAATTATATAAATATTTAATGAAAATTATGTACATACATTATTGGTGGTCCATGCATCTTGGAGCATACCGATTTTGTAGTCTACAATAAGAGTGATGGTGTATTCCCCATGTGGTTATTAATTTATCTTGGGTACTACAACTCCATTCACTCGAGGTCCCATGCTGAAAATTTGGAGATCTGGTTGGCTCATGTAGGAGGGCACATATTCACTTTCTGGTTACTTTGGTACATGCATAAAAATCCTTTCAAATGATTGCTCCATAAATTCTAGGTGATTTTAAAATTTTCATCACGTGGGGTGATGACGTGGCTTCGACCGCTCCTCTATGTCGTTGAACTAAGCAGGTGCTAGAAGTAGATGAAGGCACATCTAAAATGTATAACATCAAGGAATCTTATTGTAGATCAAGGTGCCCCTAATAAAGGCACCTCATCACTTATTTATATATGTTTTAAGATCAACGCATCTCTAATGTATGGCATCAAGGTGCCTCATCATCATTTTTTTTAAACTTCTCAAAAAAAATTAAGCACCTCTATCGATTGGATAAAGGTGCGCAACAATACATGAGATCAATGTGCCTTCTTAAGCATCAAGGTGCCATGAGGTCAATGCACCTTATTGAGCATCAAGGTGCCCAAAAATACATGAGATCAAGGCACCTTTTTACTGTTGAAAATTTAGTAGTTTGCTGACATGTCTAGTGTTGTTTTAGATTTGATTAGGCACTCCAATTTTTTATTTCTCATACCACATCAGTGTCTACTTTGTCCAAACATAGATGTGGATACCTTTTTTATTTACAGGAAATTAATACCCATGTCCATGCCTATATCAGGACTATCTCCTCCAGATGGAAATAATAAAGTTTCTACCTCCTAAAAAGAGTGTGCAGGTTTATGAATGTTGTTTCGATTAGGTTGTCTCCCAAGATGCATGTTTGTGCATTCAGGCCATTTCACCTATAAAATCAAATAAGAAAAACTAGAAAGTAGTAAGATGCAGTTCGGTGCAATCCATACCTATTAGACCCTATATCTTAGGATGCTTGTAGTTTGCATGTGGGTACTATACCTACAAATCAAGAAAAACTAAAAATTAGTAAATGCAGTTTAGTGCAATCCATGCCTGTTAAACCCTGGCTCTCAGGATGCTTACAACTTGCATGTGAGCATTGTACCTAAAAAAGCAAGCACAAAATAAAAACTAAAAACTAAAATATTTTTAAGTGGATAATCCTATGTCCACTATCTTTTAGAGAAATTAGAATATTTTTTAATCATATGGGGTCTCCCCCATGCCTATTCTAAACTCCATCACATGAATTATAGACTCATGATAAATTTTACAAAATTCTAACATAAACCATCTGTAATACCCAGCTAAGCCAAGGAAAATTTGGACATCCCTCTAAGTTTTAGGACTAGGTAGATTCTTGATGACCTCAATTTTCTTTCTATATGGTCTCACTTGCTCTTCTAGATATATGTGATGAGTACAGATTTTCGAGCAATTTCTCTCATGTCCAAATAATCCCAGGTGAAAGCTTGTTGATGCCTGGTCAATATCTCTTTTAATACAGTTAGTTGTGTGGGTATGAACTTACTACTAATATTTGAAGCTTTTACATGCTCAATATTTATTTTTTTTATGTGGTGGTCTTGTCTACCTACCATTGGTGTTTTTGGAACTGTAACGTCCAAAAAATACACAAATAGAAAAAAAAAATAATAATAAAAGTTTTTTTTTTTACTAAGGAGAGAGATTCAAGAACCATCCATGAAACCCTAACCCACACTAATATTTACCTATAGTTTAAATACCCTAAATTTTCCAAAAATCTACATCTCATGAGGTATCCTAACACAAGTCCCATCTGTGTATGCGTATCATGTGTTACCGCAAATTAGCCTACCTATCCCATCACTCTTTATGAGCTAGACTTATAACCCTTAGTTAATTGAAGGTATACATGCATCACCATACCATACATAAGCTATTATGTGTAAGTATGCTATGAGTATTACGAGTTAAGCTATCCATATTGTCTACACAATGAGCTATCTTAACTCAGACGTAGTCTCTTCACAACTTAGTCCTTTATCTCCCTAAGGGGGTCTCAATTCCCTTAGGTCTCCTATGTTCACCCTAAGGGGTTCTTAATTCCCTTAGGTCACCTTTGAGTTCACCCTAGAACTCTACTCTTTAGTTTTATTATCAAGCAAACAAACAAGTATACATCTAGATACCAAACAAGCAAAACATAGTTACTAAGAATCCAAAAAATAAAGGAAGAAATAGCACTAAAAGAGAATATCCTCAATGGAAAGAGAATCAATTACATAATATAACCAACGTGGAAATAAAGTAAAAGTGCCTTCTCTAAACCAATAAACAGTTATTACATATAATATTGTATGGTAAATCCTTAATACTAAAAATAATATTACATTAACTACATCAGGGATATCTCCCCACAATTCTAGTCTATTTGAGCATAAGTAAATCAACATTAACATAGTTACCTATACTTTGATCCCATCGAACTCCTTGCTCCTCCTTGCTTGTCATGGATTCTTTTTTAGTATAGTAGGGGATCAAGGTACTCATGGTTCAAGAAGGTATACCTTTAAATGCATATAACATTTACTTTTACAAATTGTAACTATACACAATTCAATTATGTTTCCAACCATCTAATGCATAGTGAATGTCATAAAAAAATCCTTACTTTTACTTTCACCTCTCAAGTACCTTTAGAGAGTTTATTCAACAAGCACAACTTAGATCGGGGTTTAATTTTAATCAAATAAATCATGTCTTAAAGCATTAAAGTCCCATACATTTAACATTTAAAACAATCCTCTATTCATTCACTAAATTCAAGCCCCATAACAACAATTTAAAGAATAAATATAACATCCTTTATTTCATAATTCTAATCAAATCAAGTCATATCTTAAAGCATTAAAGTCCCATACCTTTAACATTTAAAAAAATCCCCTATTCACTAAATTAAAGCCCCATAACTTCAATTTAAAGAATAAATATAACATCCTTTATTTCATAATTCCAATCAAATCAAATCATATCTTAAAGCATTAAAGTCCCATACCTTTAACCTTTAAAACAATTATAATTTCATTAATCACAAGTTCCCAACTTTAATTACATGAAACATTATAATTTCCTCCAACTTGAATTTAATAAATAATTATAACATAATCCCTTTATTAAATCCACTTTCATTTTATAAATTCAAAGTCCCAAACCTTCAACCTTTAAAACAAACTTCATGTATTTACTAAATTAAAGCTTTACTCCCTTAATCTAGAAATATATCCTTTCTCTTGCATTTTATAAATTAAAAGGCCCCAAACCCCTAATTTATAAACCATTCTTTCATTTTTTTAATAAATCAAAGCCTAACAACTTTAATTCATATCCCTATATTATTTAATGAAATAATAATCAAGGAGATAACTCATTAAACCTTACTTCAATTATTTAATAAATCAAAGCCTAACAACTTTAATTTATAACCCCATAATATTTAATGAAATAATAATCAAGGAGATAACTCATTAAACCTTCCTTCAATTATTTAATAAATCAAAGCCTAACAACTTTAATTTATTACCCCATAATATTTAATGAAATAATAATCAAGGAGATAACTCATTAAATATATAATCAGAGGGTTAATATATTAAATTGGCCATAGGCCTAGGCTAACTTATAAGACTTGAGAACCAATCCTACCCTACAACAAGGAGTAGGTTCACAATCAACCATCGCAGTTGACATTTAGGCTTGGTCGAAGGTACCAGTTAATACAACCTACGTATACTTGGTTTGCATTCTAGCCTCCATGACTAGAGCTCACATCCAATGCTAATGTGACCTCCATAGCATGGTCATGTAGCCATGCAAGATTTCCTTTCTTAAAACTATCACATGCTTCGAAGAGTCTGTGAAACCACATCTATCACCACATTACAACGTGGTTTTATACAACATAGACCGAGAACAGGTAGTTCATTCTCTAAACCCTCCAACTGGAGATAACATTACCATACATAGGCTTACATTGAAGACGGTCCAATGAGATAAAGTTTTAGGTGATCCAAACCATAGGCTTCACTATACCTTACTCATACCAGGTTCCTTCATACCATAATAATGCAGGTGGGATAGTAGGTTTAAGAAATAGGAAAGACATCTCACTACTGGCTATGAGAGCGAATAATATTCTAGGTGGATTAAGATAGCTCAAAATCCCTCTGCAAATGCCTTTGGATGACCTATGTTGGGTTCACTTGGAATTAATGATTAGATACAAACTGTTAAAGAATAGAGCCAACGCCCTTGAATATAAACAAGAAAAATTTAATCTAAATGATGCATCAATGTGAATACTGCAAGATAAGAGAGATATTCTATTTACAACATCAAAAAAAATGGCTTAAACCCATAATAACCTCTGGTTAAAACTAAGAGACAAGCATTAACTCACTAGATTAGCATAGTTATCAAAATTGAAACTAAACTCCATTAAAATTCGTAATGATGCTCTGCCAAATGGATAAGGTTGTTGGGAATGATTTCACCAGGTTCCTGAACGTATGTAAGACGTTGTCCAAGGTATAATAAACTTAATAAAATGTGGTTTATAGGAGTTTAAAACATGGCAGAGAGACGTCCAAAGCTACCATTCAAGTCTAAAAACTCAACATGATGGTATTTATAAAAGTAACATACGAGTTTGATTCCAATTATTTCCTTGGTTTATTACAACCCCAAAGCCATAGACTAATAATATTTTAATTTAATCTCCCCCAATATTTAAAGTAATACTAACCATTTTTACCAAGCATTGGACTCCCCAAGATGCTGGAATTTCTTCGTTTTCTAGTTGCTCTTCCTCTCATGCATCTCTCTTCATTCATCCCAAACACACAACAACCTCCACTCATCTCTTCCCGATGTAGCAACCTCTATTTGTTTCTCCCAAATGTAGTCTTTCCTTCCTTCCTTCCACAAATAGCCACCTCTCTCTTACGTGCCCCCTCATCCTAGGTAGCATGTTCACAACCTTCTCCATCCTCTTCAAAAATCGTGTAGCCTCGAGCCTCCCTTTTCTTTATGTTTTCATCTCATTCTTATCCTCCCTTGTACGGCAAGCGATTTTCATGATTGCTATTTCCATATTTGGATATAATAGTTCCCCTATGCTTCATAGAGTAGCTTGCACTAAATAGAGGTAAGCAATTTTATATTTATTATTTAAATATAAATAATATATTTTTCTAAAATATTCCCTAAATGATATTTATTATCATTTAAAATGTACTACTTTTATTTAACAACAAAACTCCATTACTGTTTTCAAATAGTAATACTTATTTAATTTTAAAAGAATTTTCATTCTTCATTTAGATTAGTGTTTATTAATAAATTTAAATGATTCTACATTATCACTAAATTCAAACTTCATTAATTAACTTAAATGACTTTTCATCCACCATTTAAATTAAATAAATATTTCATCAAGAATAAATGCTATAACATTATTTCAAAATAACAATTTGCTTTACACATCCACATTCATACTGTAAAATGTTCTCCATTTAAATTCCAACATCATGTTACTTAATCTACAATGGAGTAGAGAGTAATCAAGTTTAAAAAACAACAAAGAGGGAGTTTTTCCATCAACCCAATCATCTATCTCAACTGAAGGTTTTACGATAGCTACTAGGCTATCAACTAAGGCTCAAGGTGATTAGTTATTGATGATTATCCCTTCCTACAATGCATGCCTATATGAAGGTATCTATCCATGTTACCTCTGAGTACATTAATCATCATTTCCACTAATCTTAAGTACCCTCATTTCCTTCGATCTTAAGTACCCTTGTTTCTGGTGGAAGCTTCTACTTTCTCCACCTACAAGCATACCTGATCCTGCATAGTTGACAATATATTAGCGATAACATACCCTTCTAAATCAACTAAACATCATATATTTTATTCAATTGTTCAAACTAGGTATTACCACATCATACGTAAATACATTGTTTCTCTATGCCAAATAGTCTACTAGGGAGGGTCATGACATCCTCCCCTGCTAGAATTAAACATTGTCCTTGGTGTTTCTTGCTTCTTTTGGTTTTTATAGAAAATAAAAATTATTACATTATATAGCTTAAAACAAAAAGGAAAAATGTTTTTTCATAACCTCCACTTTTTCCCAAGTGGTATTTTTCTCAAAAAATTGGTCCCATTGGACCTTACATTGCTCAAGAGTCCAATTTTACATAGACTTAGAACGAAACTCAAGGATCTTCACTGGTAGTACTTAAATGGTCTTTGGATTTACCATATACAAATTAGAAACATCCCACACATGTTCAGGGTGAGCAACATATTGCCTAAGCAAGGATATGTGGAAGGTGTCATGTATTTTAGACATATTAGGTGGTAATGCAAGTCAGTATGCAATCGAATTAATATTTTTTGTGATCTCAAATGGCCCTACAAAATGTGGATCCAACTTCATGAATTTGATTCCACTTTTATTTGACTTAACCCTTAAGAACACCTTATCTCCAATAGAATACTCCATTGGAGTTCTTTTTAGATCTGCATAACTTTTTTGCCTATCCATAGCTTCTTTAAACCTTTGCCTAATTTCCTTTAGTTGATCTTCCATCACCCTGACCATTTCTGGTCCAATCACAACTCGATATTTTAGGTTATCCCAAGATAATGGTGTTATACACCTTCACCTACACAAGGCATCGAAATATGCCATTCCTAGTGAGGAGTGATGTTCGTTATTATAGATAAACTCTACCAAGGGTAGACAATATTCCCAATGAGACATATGATCCATGTACACATTCGAAGCATGTCTTATAGAACTTGATTTACGTACTCCGTTTGGCCATCTGTCTCGGGGTGGTATGCTGAACTCATATTCAGTTTCATACCAAGTGCACTATAAAGGGATTTCCAGAACTTAGAAGTAAATTTGGAGTACATCCTTAAAATCCTATAAAATCCTTAAAATCCTAATTTGGAGTACTTCTAATTTAGAGTATTAGAAGTCAATTTGGAAATACATCCTTAAAATCCTATAAAATTGGGCGTTGCCTTAGTATTTTGCTTTCCTCATCATATTTCACTTCATTAATTTTTACTACATACATTATTCCTCCTTTATTTAGGGTATTTTTCAATTACATAGTTGACAACATTTGAGGTTCAAACATCCCTTATTTTATATGAATTCTTAGTCTTCTCCCACCTTATTATGAATATTCAACCCATCGATCTTGAAAATTGACTAAGGCTTTATGAGCTTGTATCCAATCCATCCCTAGGATCACATCAAAGGCATGTAGGGGAGATACATATAAACAACATATCATGGTCCCATTAGATAGAGTGATTTCTACCATAGGATAACACTAGTATACAGAGTAGGTCTACCTAGAACCATACTAACCTTCCATCCTTGAGCCAAATATCTTGGCCTTTCTGACATAGTACTTGCTAGATTAAAATAAATAAAGTTGTCAGTGGCCCCACTATCTATCAAAATATTTACTTGTTTATTGAAAATCTTACCTTTCACAAGTAATGGAGTGGCTCGCCCCTCTAGCTTCTACTTTGTAGTAATTGTGCTAGTCCCTGCTCGATATGGAAATTGATTATAGTAATGACGTTCCCAACAATTATAGCATCCCTCCTTGGGTCCTTGTTATTTTTTAGGTTTCTAATACCCTATTTTAATTTCCTCTAATTTCCATTAGGTTTCTTTTCAGGATTTTAGGGGTTCTTAGCCTTTCAATCTTGATCAGGCTCCTATTTTACAAACCCATCACCATTCCTCTTCTTTAGTTCATACCGACCTTGCTCAGGTAAGGTTCCATATTTATAACAAAAGTGTGACTCTAATTTCTTTTCTAGGTCATACACCTTTTACAGATATTTAGGCTCTTGCATGTCTACATCATGCTTTATCCTAGAATCCAATCCAAGAGTGAATATGTGAACCCGTATTTTCTCATTATAAATAAGTACATACTTAAAAAATCTTACCAACTTTTTATAGTACACCTACACTATGTTGGTTCCTTATTTTAGACTGGCAAACTCCTCAAAATTTAGGGTATAGAAATGTTGTTAGGAACATCTTATTAAAAATGCTTATAAATTATTCCCATGGGGTATCAATAGGTTTAATCTTAGTTTCCTCATAGTGGGTTTCCCATAATTCTAGAGCAGCCCCTTCTAGGTTGATTGTATTCCAAAGTATTTAGGTTCCTGATGATTAGCCTTTTATTGTAAAGTGAACCTCTACTTCTCTCAGCCATGCTTCTATTGCATATCCTTCATCCTCTCCATAAAACTTGGATATACTAATGTTTTTCATGTCCCTAGTTGTTTCATTTTTTGCTAAGGCTTTGGATTGAACTTTTTCCATAATTAATCCACTATCTAGACCAATATATGATCCTCGAGCTTGTGAATTCTAGTTAATAGCTATTTCTAGCAATTTTCTTATCTGATCCTACATAGTAGCAACCGTAGTGGTGAGGTCTTCTATCTCCTTATTGGGGCTTATTAGTCCCAAATCCTAGTTTCTTCTTTGATAATACTTTATCAAGTTTTTATAGGCATAGGCCTCCCTCTTTTGGTCTAAGGTGGCATATTAACCTTGTTCCATCCAAGAAATAATATTAGATTATAGTTTCATCTTAAGTTGTATCTCTAATTTAGGCCATAATACATAGTTTTTTTGCTAGATGCATTAACAATATAACTAGGGTAATATCCTAGGTTAGTTTATGTCATTAATACTGAAGCCCATACTAAGGCATCCTAATAACCACTCACACTTAGGGTTAATTCCCGTTAGATTTTAGCAATTAGGATATTTTAGGTCATCCCAGATTTAGACTACCTTAAGAAAATATTCATTAGAGACATCTAATTCCTTTTAGCATACATAGAAGCTCTATACCCTCGTACCTAGAGCTACGATACCAAATGTAACAACCCAAAAACACACAAACAGAAAAATACAAAAATAAGAAAAGTTTTTTTTACTGAGAGAGATTCATGAACCATCCCTAAACCCCTAACCCACACTAATATTTAACTAAATTTTAAATCCCCTAAGTTTTCCTAAAATTTACATCTCATGAGGTACCCTAACATAAGTCCCATCTATATAGGTGTATCATGTGTTACTACAAATAAACCTACCTATCCCATCACTCTTGATGAACTATACTTATCACCCTTAATCAATTGAAGGTATACACACATCACCATACCATACACAAGCTATTATGTGTAGGTATGCTACGATTATTGTGAGTTAAGCTATCCATATTGTCTACACGATGAGCTATATTAACTCAGATGTAGTCTCTCCACAACTTAGTCCTTTATCTCTCTAAGGGGGTCCCAATTCCCTTAGGTCTCCTATTTTCACCCTAAGGGGTTCTTAATTCCATTATATCACCTCTAAGTTCACCCTATAACTCTACTCTTTAGTTTTATTACTAAATAAACAAACAAGTATACATGTAGATAATAAACAAGAAAACATAGCTACTAAGCATCTAGAAAAAAAAGGAATAAATAGCACTAAAATAGAATATCCTCAATGGAAAGAGAACTAATTACATAATATATCCAACATGGAAATAAAGTAAAAGTGCCTTATCTAAACCAATAAATAGTTATTACATATAATATTGTATGGTAAATCCTTCATACTACAAAGAATATTACATTAACCACATCGAGTGATATATCCCTACAATTCTAGTATATTTGAGTATAAGTAAATCAACATTAACATATTTACCTATAATTTGATCCCATAGAACTCCTTGCTCCTCCTTGCTTCCCATGGATTCTTTTTTAGGATAGTAGCGGATCAGGGTACTCATGGTTCAGGATAGGCATACCTTTAAATGTATATAATATTTACTTTACCAAATATCAACTATACAAAATTCAATTAAGTTTCCAACCATCTAATGCATAGTGAATGTCATAAAAGAACCCTTACTTTTACTTTCACCTCTCAAGTACTGTTAGAGAGTTTATTCAAAAAGAACAACTTATATCAGGGTTTAACTTTAACCAAATCAATCATGTATTAAAGCATTAAAATCCCATACATTTAACCTTTAAAATAATCCTCTATTCATTCACTAAATTCAATCCCCATAACTTCAATTTAAAGAATAAATATAACATCCTTTATTTCATAAATCCAATCAAATCAAATCATATATTAAAGCATTAAAGTCCCATACCTTTAACCTTTAAAACAATCCCCTATTTATTCACTAAATTCAAACCCCATAACTTCAATTTAAAGAATAAATATAACATCCTTTATTTCATAATTCCAATCAAATCAAATCATATCTTAAAGCATTAAAGTCCCATACCTTTAACCTTTAAAACAATTATAATTTTATTAATCACAAGTTCCCAATGTTAATTACATGAAACATTATAATTTCATCCAACTTAAATTTAATAAATAATTATAACACAATCCTTTTATTAAATTCACTTTCGTTTTATAAAGTCAAAGTCCCCAAACCATCAACATTTAAAACAAACTTTATGTATTTACTAAACTAAATCTTTACTTCCTTAATCTATAAATATATCCTTTCTCTTGCATTTTATAAATTAAAAGGCCCCCAACCCCTAATTTATAAACCATTCTTTTATTTTTTTAATCAATCAAAGCCTAAAAACTTTAATTTATATGCCTATATTATTTAATGAAATAATAATAAATGAGATAACTCATTAAACCTTCCTTCAATTATTTAATAAATCAAAGCCTAACAACTTTAATTTATAACCCCATAATATTTAATGAAATAATAATCAAGGAGATAACTCATTAAACCTTCCTTCAATTATTTAATAAATCAAAGCCTAACAACTTTAATTTACTACCTCATAATATTTAATTAAATAACAACCATAGAGATAACTCATTAAATATATAATCAGAGGGTTAATATCTTAAATTGGCCATAGGCCTAGGCTAACTTATAAGACCTGAGAACCAATCCCACCCTATAGCCAAGAGTAGGTTCACAAGAAACTACCACAGTTGACATTTAGGCTTGGTCGAATGTGTCGATTAATACAACCCATGTCTACTTGATTTACATTCTAGCCTTCGTTCCTAGGACTCACATCCAATTCTAACGTGATCTCCACGGTGAAGTCATGTAGCCAAGCAAGGTTTCCTTTCTTAAAACTATCACATGATCTAAAGAGCCTATGAAACCACAACTATCTCCACATTACAAGGTGGTTTTACACAGCACAGACCAAGAACAAGTAGTTCCTCCAGTAAACCCTCCAACTAGAGATAAGATCGCCACACACAGGCTTACATTGAATATGGTCCAATGAGATAAAGCTTTAGGTGAGCTTGATTATAGGCTTCACTATGCCTTACTCATACTAGGTTCCTTCGTACCAATATAATGTAGGTGGGATAGTAGGTTTAAGAAATAGGAAAGACATCTCACTACTAGATGTGAGAGTGCATAGGATTCTAGGTGGCTTCAAAAAACTCAAAACCCATCCCCAAATACCTTTGGATGACCTATACCAGGTTCACTTGGCATTAACTCTTAGATATGGATTGTCACAGAACAGATTCGACACCCTTGAAGCTAAACAAGAAAAATTTGATCTAAATGATACACCAATACAAATACTAGAAGATAAGAGGGACATTCAATTTACAACATCAAACAAAATGGCTTAAACTCATGACAACCTTTGGTTCAAACTAAGATACAAGGCATTAACGCACAATAATCAAAATTGAAACTAAACTCCATTAAAATTCATAATGATGCTCTCCCAAATGGACAAGGTTGTTGGGAATGATTTCACCATGTTCTCAAAGGTATTTAAGATGATTTCCAACGTAGAATCAACTTCAAAAGGTGTGGTTTCGAAGAGTTTAACACAGACTAGAGAGACGTCCAAAGCTGCCATTCAAGTATTACAAGATAAACGTGATGACATTTTCAAAAGTAACATACGAGGTTGATTCCAATTCTTTTCTTGGTTTATTACAGCCCCAAAGCCATAGGCTAATAATATTTTAATTTAATCTCCTTCAACATTTAACCCAAATAGTAATACTAACTGATTTTACCAAGAATTGGACTCCCCAAGATGTTGGAACTTCCTTGGTTTCTCCTTGATCTTTCGCTCACGTGCCTCTCTTCATTCCTCTCAAACACACAATAAACTTCACTCATCTATCCCTGGTGTAGAAACCTCTGTTCATTTCTTCCAAACTTAGTCTTTCCTTACTTCCTCCTATGCATAGCCACATCTCTCTTATGTGCCCACTCCTCCTAGGTAGCCCATTTACTACCTTCTTCATCCTCTTAAAAAACCATGCAGCCTCGAGCCTCTCTTTTGTTTGTGTTTTCATCGCATTCTTATCCTTCCTTGGGCAACAAGCAATTTTTATGATTGCTATTTCCATATTTGGATATAATAGTTCCTTTATGCTTCATAGAGTAGCCTACTCTAAATAGAGGTAAGCAATTTTATATTTATTATTTAAATATAAATAATATATTTCTCTAAAATATACCCTAAATGATATTTTATTATCATTTAAAATGCACTACTTTTATTTAACAAAAAAACTCCATTATTATTTTCAAATAGTAATACCTATTTAATTTTAAATGAATTTTCATTCTTCATTTAGATTAGGGTTTATTAATGAATTTAAATGAATCTACATTATCACTAAATTCAAACTTCATTAATTAATTTAAATGACTTTTCATCCACCATTTAAATTAAATAAACCTTTCATCAAGAAGAAATGCTCTAACATTATTTCAAAATAACAATTTGCTTTACACATCCACATTCATATTGCAAAATTTTCTCCTATTGAATTCCAACATCATGTTACTTAATCCATAATGTAGTAGAGAGCAATCAAGTTTACAAAACAACAAAGAGGGAGTCTTTCCATCAACCCAATCGCCTATCTCAGCCAAAGGTTTTACGATAGCTACTAGTCTATCAACTAAGGCTTAAGGTGATCGAGTTATTTATGATTATCCCTTCTGAAAATGCATGCCTATATGAAGATATCTATCCATGTTACCTTCGAGTACCTTAATCATCATTTTCCTTGATCTTAAGTACCCTCATTTATGATGGATGCTTCTACCTTCTCCACCTACAAGTGTACCTGATCCTACATACTTGGAAATATGTTAGCGATAACATACCCTTCTAAATCAACTAAACATCATATATTTGATTCAATTGTTCAAACTAGGTATTACCACAACACAGGTAAATACATTGTTTCTTTATGCCAAATAGTCTGCTAGGAAGGGCCATGATAGGAATGATGTAGGACCTCTTCTTGGAGGAAATTTATAATGATGTCATCTTCATCAACTTCTTCCTCAAATTCATTTAGTACCATAACTAATTGTAGCATTGATAACATCTCTTCATCCTACTTGTCCCACGTAGGTTATCCCAATGTATCCGTGAACTATGCAAGTGGGAAAATAGTCAATCTCTTGATATTCTGACCATCTGAGATGGTAATTTTTCCAACTTAGCAGCTTATGTAAGCATCATCTGTTTTCAGCCATGGCCTCTCCAAGATGAGTGGATAGCCTCTCAGTCCTGATTTGTATTACAATACTAATAATTCTACTGGGTATTCCCATGCATCAACCATTACAATTATGTCTTATAATATTCCTTCTAGTGCTACTGTTGACCTATCGGCTAATTGTAGCTCAGTATTGATGGGTTTCAGGTCTGTGAGCCTCAGCTTCTGCATGGTTTCTTTTGATATAACATTGATGGTTGCTCCTAAGTCAACCAGAGTATTTTCCAATGAGTAACCACCTATTTTCATGGTCAAAATTGGATTGCCTAGATCTACATATTTGGTATGGCATGTATTTCCCAGCATCAAAATTGCTAGCTTCCCCACCACATTTATGGTATGGGTTATCCTACATCTTGGCCTCCTCAAAAATAGCTGCTTAATCACCTTGGTATAAATTAAGATGTCTTTGATAGCTTAAAATATTGGAATGGTCACTGCCAATTTTTTCAAGCTTGAAAGGATGTCGAACTCAAGTTGTATTGGATTCTTCTACTATTGTAACCTGTTTGGAAATGGTGGAGCTTCTATTTTCTCAAGCAATCATTCCTTTGTCAACCTCTTCTACCATAGGTGATTCTTCTATGTTCTCCTCCTCTTCTATCAAATGAGGAGCCTCTACTTCTATATATCTACCTGATATAAGATAAATTGGATTGCAAATTATAATATTATACATTAGAAACATCTCTCCTTCTAGTTGATACATGGTTTGATTTATCTTGTTATTTAGATTGAATGTTGATTGTACTAGGAGTTGTGTAGGCCTCACTATAAGGGGAGCTGGTAAGCTTTGCTATAGTGGAGCTTGCAATATGTTCTATGGAGCTAAATTCCATGTACCATAATTCCTCCATTACTTCCCAGATTGCTAGTATGGCATCCATGAGTGTTGGTTGTAAAATTTGACTCCTTGAGGTGTGTTCATCCAAGGTGGTGGACCCCACCATCCCATATTGGGTGGTTCAACTTGCCCTTGTGGCATGTAATTTTCTCCATCGTAGGGTGACATTCTAGCTAACGTATTCCCCATAGGGTTTTGCTAAAAATTCCTTCGGTTACCCATGAAATAGGATTCTAAAATTTCAACATCTTTCTTGATAGTTGGTAGTTTTAGACACATTTTGGTCTTATTATTTTTCTGGTAAACCACACACACCCTGGATTTGTTTTCTAGACACACATTTGTTACATGTTTTCCTCTATATTTCATACAAAAGTAGGCCAATGTAGCTTCATTCTCTTATTTCTTATTATTCAACAAGAGAGTGTCTATATGCAACACTAATGAGGAAAGCATTTAACTTTTTAAGTCCTCTAGCATATTGCGTATATCTATATTTATGACTAAGGTGGTCACCTTCATGGTCCTAAAGATTGGATTACCTTTTCTTCATGAGTAATTCTAACACAATTTTTAGGTATATGACATATGGTGCTAGTAAACATCCCCTCCAGAGATCATGTTCAAGGCTTCAAGATATTTGCTGGTGAGTCCCCTCAGGAAAATACACTTGAGAAACTTATCACTCATCTTTGCATGGGGGACCTTTACAGATTAAAACCAAATTGGTCCTAGAATTCTTCCAAGGATTCATTTTATCTTTGAGTCATGTTTAGGACCTCTTCCTCAGAGTTCTATGCTCTATCAAAATCTTGGTATTGATCTAGAAATACCTTTTTCATATCTCCCTAGGTGGTGATCTATTTATTGCCCAAGATGATGAGCCAATGCAGGGTTGAATCATCCAATGTTGAAGAAAATAATTTCAACTTTTGCGTGTCCTACTTGTAATCCATGAATCTGCACAAGACATCAAACATAAACAAAAATAGCTTAGGGTCTTCTAATGGTGATATTATAAATATAGATACGTATCCAGGGGATATATTTTTTATCTTTGTTTCAACCCTTGCCTCCTCTATTGGGAAGCTAAAGCTGGTTGATACCTCTTCTTCCTTAGCCATATTTTTAGGAAATGTGGTCTCTATTTCTAAAGCAATTTCTATGGCCTTTCAGTAGTTTTGAACTTTCTACACAAGATCTTGTAAATTAGCTAGTGAAATGGTTTCGTTCTCAACAACTTTCCACAACATATCCTCTTCAGATGGAGTTCTATTAAATAAAGGATTCTATATAATCAACTCCTCTCTTGGACAATAAGACGTGGAGGAGCCTTGTAGAAAAATTAGATCTTCAGTCCAATGCACAACTGGGTATTCAATTCAGTGCTCAGCTGGGGGTGATTGTGGGGATTCTAATTTAGGTTTAGAAATTACAAATGGCTCAAGATTTTCCTATGGGCTCTTCTTTACAAAATGACCATATGGTCCTCATTTTCTTAACAGAATTGTACAAAATTAGGTGGAAGGGTTAAGGTATTGTAATCAAATTTATTATTAGTACTTCCCTGACAATGAAACCAAAATATTGGGGCAAAAAAATTAGTTAAATTAATCCTATTTCTATCACAATATTTTCATTTAATTTTTTAAACCAGGGAATTCGTAAGCTTTTGAAGTACCAATTTCAAGACTAGTTACAATGATATTTTTGATATGATTCCACTAAGCCTATTGTTGTGGGAGTGTTTGAGATAACACTAACTCATCCAAACAAATTTAAACTTACATGAAATAAATTACATAAAATAAAGTCACACCATACTATACTAAAAATAAAGGAAAGCAGCAAATAAACACACTTGCAAAAATAGAATCCAACACACTGAAAATAAATAATGTAATATAGAAAGAAAAAAATAAATAAAGGGAGAAATACTAGCTTGGAGTGGGCCCGGGCTCCAATAGCTTTCACCTACCTAATTTGTGAAGATTAAATGTGGATGAAAAAACTCTTGAGTGAACTCTTTATTTATAAAAAATGTTGTAAAATATTTTTTACTCACTAATGATCATCCTCTACTTGCAAAAGTTTGTGTTTATATAATACACACAAATATTCTATTACAATTTTGTTACGATGAAGAATTTATCTACAGTCTAAACTAAGGTAGTTTAGTTATAGTAACAGATGCAATTACAATAGTCAAACAACACTTTTCATATTTTTATAAAGATGGTAGTTTTTTTGTTCTAGCTCGTTATTGTTTACATTTTTCTTCAACCAGTAGTTATGTCATTTCCTCATGTGTAAATGAGATAGCTCACATGTTTTCACAGCTATACAATATCAGTGCATATGACATGGAGTCAACGGTCTACCATGGTCAACATGGTCTCCATTGGTAGCAAGGTCAAGGCACTTAAGATCAAGGTGCCTTCCCCGTAAATAAAGGTGCCTTCCTCATCAAGGCACCTTTCTCATCAAGGCACTTTATTCATCAATGCACCTTTCTCAAAAAGGTGCTTTCTTCATTAAGGTGCCTTTCTCATCAAGGTGCTTTCTTCATCAAGGCACCTTCCTCATCAAGGCGTCTTCCTCATGAAGGCACCTTCTTCATAAAGGTACCTTCCTAATCAAGGCATATCATTCATAAAGGTACCTTTCTCATCAAGGTGCCTTCTTGAAGTCGTATTCCATTTATGCCTTCAGTTTGTTGAAGTATAAATATAGCAGATCCATGTAGGATCTTGACAATTATGCAGAAAATGATAAAATCAGACATAAATCTACACAAAACACACTTCACATGCAAGTTAGGCAATGCACATAATTTCATCATATATATATATATATATATATATATATATATATATATATATATATATATATATATATATATATATATAATCATAAAAAGATACAACTACGATAATGTTGTCACACAAAAATTGTTAGAAACTTATACATAATATGAGCATTTTTTATGCTCATTAGTGTCTACTTTAAAAATAGATTATTTCATAGTTAGATATTTTTTGTCCTTTGTGATAAGCTACATTTGGCCTACTTGACTTCTTATTGGTGTCAATCAACAGTTCATCAAATATATTTAGATATCAATATCTTTTCTTGATTCTTTTTAAGCGTTACTCTTCTTTCAATATCTAGGGTAACAAATCATCAATACCTACATGGGTCTACCCTAAAATTCAATAATTATTTATTTTTTATTTATTGAATTTCTTAGTTAGAACTCTAGATTCTTCAAGAACTTTTTTGAACACTTGGTAAATAAATGAAAAATACCCTAAATTTGTGCCAATTTATATTACTTCAATGTAAAAATATGATTCCACCTCATATCTAGGAGAGGATTCTCCTTTAAAGGTATCCTCTATATGAACTAGTAATTTTGCATCTAAAGTAGTTTTCATTACTTGGGTTAGTTTCTTAACTTGGGATTCACCTAAAATTTTATTAGTTTCTTCTATCTCATTAGTGTATTTGAATTCATGATAATGTTGCTCTTCAATTATGTCCTAATCATCCTTTCTTTTTTATCTATTTGGTTAGTCAATATTTTCCTATTATCCATTCTTCAAAACCTTTATTACCTTCATAATCAGCCTAAAAATGCTTGCCATCATGTTCAAAATATATTTTTTTTCCTTTTTGAATAAGAGGACACCATTTTTTCTAATACTAACTTATTTCTACAATTTGAGGAAAAGATTTTTTAGTTTTATTTTTACCTCTAAACTACGTAGATGCTTTAAAATATTACAAGTATAATGTTTAATTGAAAATAAAAATTCCACCATATCCTTGATATGTTTTCTAGTTAACTTTTCCATGAAAAGTATTTACTTCCCTATAGACATCCATAAGGACTAAATCATCATTTGGTTTGATAGGATTGTTTAGTGCCTTACTTATGTATTCAAACACCCAATGTAAGAATAAGGTGCATTCTACACATATCAATTAATATATGGTTGTATTACATTCATTATTTATATTCCTTAAGAGGATTTCAAATATGTCTATTATGAAATTTTCATAAATGAAACCCCATTGATTTTTACCAATTATTCACATGGAAGATTAGGTAGCGTTGGGATCCTAATAGTGGTTTACCAATTTATTTTCTTTGTTCTCATGTTTATTTCATTGGAATCAAACTTCAAAACAATAAAATGAAATAGTTGCCATGATATTTGAGAGTGGCCTAATAAACTATTGCCAAATCGTATGGGCCTAATGAATTAAACTTCTACCTTCACAGATATATATTAAGAAAGAAAACATGTGCAATATAAAATTACAAGTAGATTTAATGATTAAGATTTTGGAAGTGTAAATAAAAACCCAAAGTTCAAATCTTATCTTACATAAGACATAAGGTTGTACTCCATATTTTAATAATTAATAGTTTGATAACCATATATTAGATAAACATGATGGTAGTCTCATATAACCTATAACCTCATTAGAGTTAAAAACTAATTTACCTTTTTACCTTTAACAATTTGTAAGCAAATTAATTAACTTATAGTCTTTATCTTTATGGGACAACCTAATGGTTAAGGCTTTAAGCTATCTTTCAAAAGATCCAAATTTAAACAAAGTACAAATATATATATATATATATATATATATATATATATATATATATATATATATATATATAGAGGTGAATTGGTTACAATTACAATTTGTAGTAACTGCATCCACCAGGTCAAAAAATAAAAATAAAATAGCCAGCTTATCTTCTTTAAAATTTGCTTCCTATTTTTACAATTTCTTCGTGTTTTAATTGATTTACACATCTCCGTTAAATCATTAACATGTATTACGCAAAGTAGGGAGCTTGGCCTCTTATTTGAGGTGTAACGATAAAAGGCGCGCCAGGGTAAGACGCTCTTTGTACATGTACATTTATTATGTAATATACTATAAATAACTAGATGTAGAAATGGTAAGAGGAGGCCAAGGCACAGTCATGTTCGTCTTCAAGAAGACGAATCCACAACAGTACGAATAAGTCGAGGCAGAGCATTTGGGGGTGAGACAGATTGATTCTGCCGGTTCGTATTGACGTAAACTCCATCTCGTTTCTCACAGAAACAGAAATGCCTATGAACGATCAACTCAACTCGCTCGCTCACCGATGATAGTATTCTGACCCTGCATGCACCTCTATTTATAGTAGTCTTGTCGGATTAATAAATTACCCCCACTTTCTCAGTGTTCGCGTGTTGAAGATGAACGGAAGCATAATTTTTGTCCACCACGTAACTCGCCCATGTGGACCTCAAATAAAATGATTCTCTGTTACCTGTTCTCCTGTTATATTACCCGCGTCTTATAGTGATCAAATTGACGATCCTGGATGTAATCAATTCTTTGATACGTATAAAGTTATTTTAATGGCTGATTCTATCATATTCTCGTAGGTTTTATTTACCCGTTTCATAAATGCACATTAGAAGTTCTAAATAGACCAACAATTTTTTTGTCTAAATAGACCAACAAATTTTTGTCTAAATAGACCATTACCAACGTTCCTAAGAGAAATGACAAACTTTGGTCATCATGCATGCTCCTTAGACAACTTTTGTAGACAGTCAGTAAGCATCATCATGTGCTTTTCTTTCATGTTTTAAATTCATCAGAAAGATTTCCGGACTTGAAATCAGCCACCAAACGAACATAGTCAGTCACTAAGGAAATAAAAGGACGCAAAATGTTAAACTCGTGACATTATTATTAATTTGGGTAATAAAAAAATTAGGGATAAGGATAAACTAATATAGGTGAAAGTAATAAATTATTTATAGTAGTCGGTTATCTGGTTTTTATTAAATGTTTATTAGAGGAAAAAATAGGAATAAGGATAAGCATTTGCTAGCTTAAATCAACTATTTTAATCCTAAATTCCTTCAATCCTCTTACTAAAATAAATGTGGAACAATGTGATTATAGTAATAGTTTTTGAAATAGAAATATGTTCACGGCATAACCTAGAATTAGTAGGGTAGAACAGCCTGGTACTTGCCACACATTTTAAATCCTAAAGCCCAAAATTCAAACACCATCTTTTCTCGACAACTTTATTTCCTATCAACGTATGACAGCAACCGCCACCTAACATCCAACGTATGACAGCATGGCAATCCGGAAGACCACGTTGGTAGTTCCAAAACTCCATGGGGGGTGAGAATGTGGAAGCAGGTCCTAAAATGGTAGTTCCAAAACTCCATGGGAGCGTCATTGATCCTTATGGCTGATGCCGCTCCATAATGGTGCTGATGTATGGCTCACCCCCGACTTATGATCTTTCTGCTTATTTGATATGAATGCATGCAATCATGTCCTGTGATGATGATTTGTGGTATTAATGGCAAGCAAAGATAAGGAGGAAGGGGAAACAATTTATGTGGTGGCTGGATACTCTTACCTGGCAACCCTTTTTTAAAACCACAATGCCATGCAGAGCTCACAGTAGAAGGACCGGGATATTAGAAGCCTGTTTAAAATTCAGTGGCCATCTGTTTTTATATTATTTTTATATTTATCTATATGAATTACTAGAATCAATAAGCCACTCGGCAGCATATTATGTATAAAATATATATTATAGGATGATCCAAATAATGATGCACGTTGTAAAATAGAGGACTACAAATGTACTGGAAAGGCTCAGGTGACTTCGCACATAAGGAGGAACGTAGTTTAGTGAGGGATGGACTACCTGTTTTCTTGCCAAAATTAAATCCACCATATAGCTAGCTAACACCTAAGTCGAAATCCAAACATGCTCTCAATTGGCAAGACTTCGGAAAGAAAAAAAAAACAAAAACAAACAAACATTGGCTATACCTTTTTAAGTCTGATTTTTTATTTATATTGAAAGAGTTATATTGTTACTATAAAATACAAAATATAGATTAAGGGTTTGAGTTTTTATTTTTTAAGAAAGGTTCAAAGTTTAAACGGTAACATAGGTAAAGTGTGTAAGGAAATAATTTTGTGTTCATCAAAAAATAGATTTAAAAAAAAAAAAAATTTAAAAAATAATGTATTAGGCAAGGTGACCCGCTATCCCCTTATTTATTCATCATTCTTACTGAATGCTTGGGTAGGACTATAACCAAAAAGAGGGAAAAAAAACCCTTGAGGGAGTTACCATTGCTCATGGAGCTAGACCTATATCTCATCTTCAATTTTTGGATGACTAGACTATTTTAGGTAAAGCAAAAGTTAAGGAAGCTTCTAATATTAAGCAAATCATTAGCTATTTTTCTAAGGCTACTGGGCAGTTGATAAATGAAGAAAAATCTAGAGTTATTTTCTTTCACTACTCTGCTAGAAATGATTCCATAGTCTTGGATAAATTAAGATATAAGAAGACCTCTATTCCAATCACTTATTTAGGTATTCCCATAAATATTCAAATGTAGAAAAATAAATATTGGAATTGGTTCTTGGACAAAGTCAAGAAGAAAATTGGAAAGTGGACCAACAAGTGGCTTTCTTCTGGGGGTAGAATCACCTTGGTAAAATCAGTCCTTCAACCTATTCCTATTTATGTTTCTTTCATTTTGAATATCCCAAATGTTGTTCTTTGATAATTGGATCAAATCAGTCATTGTTTCCTTTGGAGTGGTACTAAGGAGAAAATAAAATGGGCCTTGGTAAAACAGGATACTTTATGTCTTCCTAAGAGTGAAGGAGGGTTAGGATTCTGGTCTTCAATTAATAACAACAAAGATTTAGCTACTAAATTATATTGGAGGATGTTGGATAACCCCAATGCCCTTTGGGCCAATAATATTCATGCTAAATATCACGAGAACAAAAGTCTTGAAGACCTCGTTCACTATCAACTTCCTACCAAAGGTTCTCCCATTTTAGCAATTCTTAAGGCTGGTGAGGATTTGATAAAGAAAAAATTATTTTGGATCATTCATAATGGTCAACATGTAAATTTTTGGACAGACTCTTGGGATGGTCACAAGCCTTTGATAACTCAGTTTCTCGATTAGAGGCCTTGGATGGAGGAGCTTCACCGAGCTAATTGGATAAATGTGGCTAATTACTATCAGTACCATACTGATAATTCAAAGGTTGGTAGATATTGGATCCCTATTGAGAATTCGCCTATTCAAAGGGTGAGTATTCAGTTTCTCAAGGTTATTTGACCTTATGCCATAATAATCCCAACCATTCTTCTGACATATTTTCTCGATTGTGGGCTCAAAATCTCTAGCCTAAGGTGAGGTTATTTAATTAGCTTTTATTGCATCGTAGGGTGCTTATTGGTGAGAAACTTATGAAGCGTGGTTTTCATGGCCCTTTTAGATTTGAAATGTGTGAAGAGAATGTATAAAATCTCAACCATATTTTTATTGAGTGTATTTTAGCCTCTGAGCTATGGAGGAGAATGGCCACTTTACTTGGCTTACAGTGGTCTACTTTTTTTTACTTTTGAATAGCTTTTGAGGGATTGGCCTAATAAAGAGGGTGTTGATCATTTTATTAGGCAGTTAGTTTGGATGGGTTCTACCATTCTTCTTTGGAATATTTCGAATTAAAGGAACAACCAAATTTTTAATCAATATAGGAAGGATATTCACTATATTTGGAAAAAGACCATAGCCAACTTAGTTGAATCAATCCATCAACTACTTAATCACCCCCAAAACTCCCACCAAAGATGGGATCAAGTGATGCAAAGATTGAAGATTAAATATTCTAAGGGCAACCAACTTAAAGGGAATGTGAGTATTAGTAAGATGGATAGGACTAGAAATTGGCAACCTCCTCCTAAGGATTTTGGAAAAATCAATACTGATGGAGCCTCTAGAGGGAACCCTGGAAAATCCAGTGTGGGAGGAATTGGTAGACTTTCAGATGGCTCCCTGGTTTTTACTTTTGCTGAGAATTTGGGTATTCTTTCCAATAACCTTGTTGAGGGGTATGGTATCCTTAGAGGCCTTAAGGAGGCTACTAAGGTTGGATAGGAAAATGTGTTAGTTGGATGGGAAAAGATGACAATACTTATTTCAACTATTATTACCTAACTTCGACAAGCCCAATTTGATATTATAGGACTTTTAGTGGTGTGTTGAGATATTATAAGAAAAAATATTTATTTTTGTGAGAATTTATCTTCTAGTACCCTTGATGGTGTTTTTGAGATTTAAGAAGAAAATATATTATTGGATGGGGGAAGGAGAGAAACTACTTGTAACATCTAGATTCATCTAAAGCTTCTTCTAATAATTGGAGGTATCATTTGAACTTTTCAAACAATATATAATATGATATGATAGACATTATAGACCATACTATACTTTTTGACACTTTTTTTCTCGTTATCAAAAAAGAACCGTTAATCTCTCTACACCTATCTTTCTAATTAATATACACTTAATGACCAATAATTTTTTTGATGTAATATTATTCTTCTTATAATCGATAGGTTACAAGTCTTAAGATATTTTGTTGGTATACGAATGAGTTAAACATTTCATTGCATAGTGAAAAACATTTCTCCATGACAATATCGTTATAAATATAAAGCAAAAAATTATCATCATTAAACATGATTGGATCTTTTCTATCAAACTACTATAAATTATCTCTATTTTTATTATTTATAAAAAAAAAATTATAATAACATTAAAATTTAAGTTTAAACTAATATAAATAAATTTTATTATAAATTAGAAATAAACAGGCTAGGTGTATAAACATGACACCATTCAAACTTTATAGTTAGGTCCTACTTTATAAATGGTTCTTAAAAATGTGTCAATATTAAAACTAATCAACATCTCCCCTCACAAAATAGATGTTGAATTCACAAAATAGATGTTGAATAGAACACGAAAATATCATTTTAAAAAAATTAAACTTACATTTTATTGAATATTATTTTTTTTTAAATTAAATATTAGTTATAATTAATATGTCCCCTACCCAGGTGTTGTAGGTGAGTTGGAGAGGAGAGGGCAATCCTCCAAGGGAGGTCTCAGGTTCGAATTTCCACCCTACCAAAAAGCTGAATTGGGTACCCAAAATCCAATTGATAATGTTTGTGCGGGCAAGGCTGGGTGCAACCCCGGGTGACTTTGACGGTGTAGAACCCCTGTTCGTGGTCTCTTAGACCAAGACGGCCCCACAAGAAGTTTTTCGCTTTAAAAAAAAAAAAATTAACATGTCCCCTCACAAAATAGAAGTTGAATAGAGTTCGAAAATATCATTTAAAAACATTAAACGTACATTTTAATGATTATTATTTTCAAAAAATTAAATATTCACCTAACAAAGTGCCTAATCAATATCTCCCCTCGCAAAATAGATGTTGAATAGAACACGAAAATATCATTTTTAAAAAATTAAACTTACATTTTATTGAATGTTATTTTTTTTAAAATTAAATATTTGTTATAAATAACATGTTCCCTCACAAAATAGAAGTTGAGTAGAGTTCGAAAATATCATTTAAAAACATTAAACGTACATTTTAATGATTATTATTTTTAAAAAATTAAATATTCACCTAACAAAGTGCCTTTACATCATGAAAAATAAAATTTTATTATTAAAAAATATATTAAAATTATTTTTAAAGGAAAAAAAAAAATTGTTTTTTCTTAATCTAAATTTTATGCTATTAATATAACTCTTTTAATATAAACAAAAAATCAGACTTAAAAAGGTAAAGCCAATGTTTGTTTTTGTTTTTTTTCTTTCCGAAGTCTCGCCAATTGACAGCATGTTTGAATTTCGACTTAGGTGTTAGCTAGCTATATGGGGGATTTGATTTTAGCTAGAAAACAGGTGGTCCATCCCTCAGTAAACTACGTTCCTCCTTACAAGCGAAGTAATCTGCGCCTTTCCAGTACATTTGTAGTCCTCTATTTTACAACGTGCATCATTATTTGGATCATCTTATAATATATATTTTAGTACATAATATGCTGCCGAGTGGCTTATTGATTCTAGTAATTCTTATAGATAAATATAAAAATAATGTAAGGCATTAAAAACAGATGGCCACTGAATTTTACACAGGCTTCTAACATCCCGGTTCTTCTATTGTGAGCTCTGCGTGGCATTGTGGCTTTTAAAAAGGTTGCCAGGTAAGAGTATCCAGCCACCACATAAATTGTTTCCCCTTCCTCCTTATCTTTGATAGCAATCAATCCCACAAATTATCATCACAGGACATGATTGAATGCATTCAAATCAAATAAGCAGAAAGATCATACGTGGTGGGTGAGCCATACATCAGCACCATTAATGGAGCGGCATCAGCCATGGAGTTTTGGAACTACCATTTTTGGAACTACCATTCTCACCTCCCATGGAGTTTTGGACCTACCAACGTGGTCTTCCGGGTCGCCATCTGGTCATACGTTGGATGTTAGGTGGCGGTTGCTGTCATACTTTCATTCGAAAGGAAATAAAGTTGTCGAGAAATGTTGAATTTTGGGCTTCAGGATTTAAAACGTGTGGCAAGTACCAGGCTGTTTTAAAATGTGTTGCAAGTAAAAACCAACCAACCTCAATCTCTCAAACATTTAATAAAAACCATGTGAGAAATTTTCGATCAATATGAAATTTAACACAAAGCCATCACACACCCACCCTCACACTCGCTCACACCCACGTCACGGTTTGAACCTTGAACTTCCCAAAAAAAAAAAAAAACCAAAACCCTAACCATTGCTCTGCACCGCAGGTACATAATCTACCATTTTTACGAATAATAGTTTTTTCCTTAGCCTATTTTTTTTATTACTCAAATTAATAATAATGTCACGAGTTTAACATTTTGCGTCCTTTTATTTCCTTAGTGACTGACTATGTTCGTTTGGTGGCTGATTTCAAGTCCGAAAATATTTCTAATGAATTTAAAACATGAAGAAAAGCACATGATGATGCTTAGTGTCTTTCTACAAAAGTTGTCTGTTGAGGTGCATGCATGATGACCAGCCAAATTTGTCATTTTATTATTATTTTATTTTTTCCGCTTCCGTTCATCTCCAACACGCGAACACTGAGAAAGTGGGGGTAATTTATTAATCGGACGATGAAGCTTATTATCCCAAGACTACTTATAAATAGAGGTGCACGCAGCGTCAGAATACTATCATCGGTGAGCGAGCGAGTTGAGTTGATCGTTCATACGCCATTCTGTGGGAAACGAGATGGAGTTTACGGTGTCTACGCGCTGGACGATATTTGCGGTGGCACTGGCATTGGCTGTGGCGACGGCAAGTATATCTGTGTGTGCTGCAGACGGGGAGTGCGGACCGGGGTTGCCGCCGTGTGCGGACGGGATGTGTTGTAGCCTGTCGGATTTCTGCGGTAACACATCCTACTATTGCGACTGTGAGCATTGTCAGAGCCAATGCACAATGTGTGCACCTCCGCCTCCTCCTCCGCCTCCCAGTTCCCCTCCGCCTCCGCCTCCGCTTCCTAACTGCGGAGCGACTGGAGCGCATTGTCCCGAAGGCTATTGCTGCGGCAAATGGGGATCCTGTGGCGCCGATCCTGCCCACTGTTGCGATGATAATTGTGTAAGTCAGTGCGAACCGGCAGCGTCAATCTGTCCTTCAGTCTCACACCCAAATGCTCTGCCTCGACTTATTCGAACTGTTGTGGATTCGTCTTCTTGAAGATGAACATGAATGTGCCTTGTCCTCCTCTTACCATTTCTACATCTAGTTATTTATAGTATATTACATAATAAATGTACATGTACAAAGAGCGTCTTACCCTGACGCGCCTTTTATCGTTACTTATCAAATAAGAGGTCAAGCTCCTACTTTGCGTAATACACGTTAATGATTTAACGGAAATGTGTAAATTAATTAAAACAGGAAATGAAGCAAATTTTAAAGAAGATAAGCTGGTTATTTTATTTTTATTTTTTCCTATTTTTTAAATACAAGTTTACTGATATACATATGTTTGTATACTTACTTGTCTTTCCTTTGAATTTGGATCTTTCCAAAAAGAGCCCAAAGCTTTAAGTATTAGGTTGTCCTTTAAAGATAAAGACTATAGGTTAATTAATTTGCTTACAAATTGGTAAAGGTAAAAAGGTAAATTAGTTTTTAATTCGTATGAGGTTGTAAGGTTGTAGGTTATATGAGACTACCATCATATTTATTTAATATATGGTTATCAAACCATTAATTATTAAAATATGGAGTACAACCTTATGTCCTACAAGATTTAAACTTTTGGTTTCTACTTAAAGTTTTAGATCTTCATCATTAAATCTACATGTAATTTTATATCACACATGTTTTCTTTCTTAACATATATCTTTGAAGGTAGAAGGCTAATTCATTAGACGCACATGATTTGGCAAGAGTTTATTAGGCAACTATCAAATATCATGGCAACTATTTCATTTTGTATGTCTTTTTTTGGTTTGGTTATTGTGAAAAATTCCTATGTAAACTATAAAATCAGAATCTAACCAACCTCAATCTACCAAAACCTGAACCTTTACCCTGCACCCACCCAGGTGCATAATCTACCATTTTCACCAGTAATAGTTTATCCTTATCCCTATTTTTTTTATTACTCAAATTAATAATAATGTCACGAGTTTAACATTTTGCGTCCTTTTATTTCCTTAGTGACTGACTATGTTCGTTTGGTGGCTGATTTCAAGTCCGGAAATCTTTCTAATGAATTTAAAACATGAAGAAAAGCACACGATGATGCTTAGTGTCTTTCTACAAAAGTTGTCTGCATGATGACCAGCCAAATTTGTCATTTTATTATTATTTTAATTTTTTCTCTTATTAACGTTGGTAAAGGTCTATTTAGACAAAATTTGTTGGGTACTATTGACTAGCTTGTGATTCATGTTCCAACTTCTAATCTGCATTTATGAAACGGGTAAATAAAACCTACGATGAATCGGAATATGATAGAATTAGCTATTAAAACAACATGCCTTCGTTTAGAAAAAAAAATTGGGTGTAAAATGATTACATCCACGGTCCTTTTTTTACTACCTAGCACACCATAAGGATAGTCAATTTGATTACTGTAAGACGCAGCTAATATAACAGGGGAACAGGTAACAGAGAATCATTTTATTTGAGGACCACGTTGGTTGTCTGCTTCCGTTCATCTCCAACACGCGAACACTGAGAAAGTGGGGGTAATTTATTAATCGGACGATGAAGCTTATTATCCCAAGAATACTATAAATAGAGGTGCATGCAGCGTCAGAATACTATCATCGGTGAGCGAGCGAGTTGAGTTGATCGTTCATAGGCCATTCTGTGGGAAACGAGATGGAGTTTACGGTGTGTAGGCGCTGCACGATATTTGCGGTCGCACTGGCGTTGGCTGTG
The DNA here is from genome assembly GCA_028583015.1 of Wollemia nobilis. NCBI lineage: Eukaryota > Viridiplantae > Streptophyta > Pinopsida > Araucariales > Araucariaceae > Wollemia > Wollemia nobilis. The sequence goes on along the minus strand of JAQPPZ010006566.1, from coordinate 53,526 downwards.
GCGACGGCAAGTATATCTGTGTGTGCTGCAGACGGGGAGAGCGGACGGGAGTTGCCGTGTGCGGACGGGATGTGTTGTAGCCTCTGGGGTTACTGCGGTAACACACACGACTATTGCGACTGTGACCATTGTGAGAGCCAATGCACAATGTGTGCACCTCCCCCTCCGTCTCCGCCTCCGCCTCCGCTTCCTAACTGCAGAGCGACTGGAGCGCATTGTCCCGAAGGCAAATGCTGCGGCAAATGGGGATCCTGTGGCGCCGATGAAGCCCACTGTTGCGATGGGAATTGTGTAAGTCAGTGCGAACCCCAATGCATTTTGAACAGGATGGCAAGTATTTTTGGGCTGATTATGAGGATAATCAATGTTTTTAAGAATGAATGTCAGGAAAATATTTACTACCCAAATGGATAAAAATGAAAGGGTGATTAGGACATAATAGAAGAGCAACATTCTCGTCAATTCAAAGACACTAATAAAATAGAAGAAACTTAAAAAAATTTAGGTGAATCCCAACTACTAGAAACTACTTTAGATGCAAAATCACTAGTTTATATAGAGGAGGATACCTTTTAAGAAGATTTCTCCCCTAGATATGAGGTGGAATCATATTTTGATGTTAAAGTAATATAAATTGACTCAAATTTGAGGTATGTTTCATTTATTTATCAAGTGTTCAAACAAGTTGTTGAATAATCTAGAATTTCAACCAAGATACTCAATATACAACAAATAAATTATTGGTCATATATAAAAGAAGATATTTAAAGGACACATATTTCCATATCTTTAAAGAAAATATAAACTTAATCTATCAATGGAGATATAGATGAGGTAATTATAATTATAAATAGGATGATAATATTCTAGGATAGAAGAATAGAAAACCCATATCAATAAAAATGTCAAAAGAAAGGTAGCAGAACAAAAGTGGAGTTAAAGAGAACTTCTAATGACACTAAAAATTCCATTTGAAGTGACAAAATGCAAGTAGATAGAGGAAGACCATCGAAATAAAGCTCTTGAATTTTAGGGTAGGCTCTAGATCTTAAAAGAAGAGTATTGCTTGAGAAGAATCAAGAAGGAGATTGATATCTCAAATATGTTTGATGATGTTTTTATTGACACCAAGAAGAAGTCAAGTAGGCCAAATATAGCTTATCATAATGTCATGATCCTTCATGGACAACCTTCTTAAATAAAATATTTATGAATTTGTGTGTAATTATTAATGATAAATTATGTGGTTTTATGATATTTTTATGATAAATGATATGGTACTAATAGACTTGTCCTTTTTGCAAGAATAGACACCTTTGCAAGTGGCCAAAAAATTGATGGCTTATATAGTCAAAATGACTTGACATGTGTTAGCTATTTTTAGATCTAGCTTACCCTTGCTATTTGATGTGTATTTTCTATATATGCATGCTAAATGATATTAAATTAACACTTCTAACATGCTTAATGAAGGAACTATGTTAAGAAGGTTTAATATTTCTTCATTAAAATAAAAATGAAAATAAATAAATAAAGTGCTCAACTTTAGAATAAATGAAATAATGACATAGCTTTAGCTTCAAATTGGAAAATGAACCTAACTTAGCAAAATGTAAAATAGCAAACAATTATGAGTTCATTATCTCAAGTGGATTCTCTTTGAGTTCTCTTTAAACCCTTAAGGAAGAGGAAGAAGGGGAATTGTTTTTGGACTTTGGGATTTGATCAGAGAATGTTTGAAATAGAGAGGACTTTTGGACCTCCATTTTGTAATAAAGAAGGAGCAACAAAGGATCTATACACTGGTGAGCATTTGTCTTTTCTAGAATAAGCTTCTTCTAACAATATAAGGTACTCCTATCTATAAATATTTTAAATATGGTGCTTCAATTCTATGAGATGGAACTAAACCTATAACTTTTATTTAGTTATGTATATAAATATTGCTTGTGAAAGCACGAGATTCCGGTCAAAGGAAATCATTCAAGTGCAATTGCATTCAAAGTTAAGCACGCCTAAGTCCTAGAAATATGAATTACATGAAACGAAAAAGAGACATGTTGTAAGAGACGCAATCAGATAAAGAAAAACAACCCTTTCATTAATTTTTTTCGATCTCTGTTACAATAATGCCTCCTCCCTTTTCAGGGGCTAGGAGCGCAAATAAGGTTTGATTACAATCGTTGAATGGTTCCTCCTTCCGCATGCCCACGATTGCACTGGGCGGGCTAAGATGATGCCGCCGCTGATGTTGATGGGTTCTTTGCCTCTACTACTTCTCCTGCAAACAAAGAAATGATCAAGACGTTAGTAGCACCTGTTGCAAATGAAAATCATTCTCTCTCTAAAACTAACAAAATATGTATACGAATATTTGCCTGAAACCATGAAAACAGTGAATCCAAATTGCTTCAAAATCTGACAGAAGGTAAGAACAGTCACCAGAAGGCCACTGCCACTGACAAAAGGTATAATAAACTTAATAAAATGTGGTTTATAGGAGTTTAACACATGGCAGAGAGACGTCCAAAGCTACCATTCAAGTCTAAAAATTCAACATGATGGTATTTATAAAAGTAACATACGAGTTTGATTCCAATTATTTCCTTGGTTTATTACAACCCCAAAGCCATAGACTAATAATATTTTAATTTAATCTCCCCCAATATTTAAAGTAATACTAACCATTTTTACCAAGCATTGGACTCCCCAAGATGCTGGAATTTCTTCGTTTTCTAGTTGCTCTTCCTCTCATGCATCTCTCTTCATTCATCCCAAACACACAACAACCTCCACTCATCTCTTCCCGATGTAGCAACCTCTATTTGTTTCTCCCAAATGTAGTCTTTCCTTCCTTCCTTCCACAAATAGCCACCTCTCTCTTACGTGCCCCCTCATCCTAGGTAGCATGTTCACCACCTTCTCCATCCTCTTCAAAAATCGTGTAGCCTCAAGCCTCCCTTTTCTTTATGTTTTCATCTCATTCTTATCCTCCCTTGTACGGCAAGCGATTTTCATGATTGCTATTTCCATATTTGGATATAATAGTTCCCCTATGCTTCATAGAGTAGCTTGCACTAAATAGAGGTAAGCAATTTTATATTTATTATTTAAATATAAATAATATATTTTTCTAAAATATTCCCTAAATGATATTTATTATCATTTAAAATATACTTCTTTTATTTATAAAACAAACTCCATTGTTGTTTTAAAATAGTAATACTTATTTAATTTTAAAAGAATTTTCATTCTTCATTTAGATTAGTGTTTATTAATAAATTTAAATGATTCTACATTATCACTAAATTCAAACTTCATTAATTAACTTAAATGACTTTTCATCCACCATTTAAATTAAATAAATATTTCATCAAGAATAAATGCTATAACATTATTTCAAAATAACAATTTGCTTTACACATCCACATTCATACTGTAAAATGTTCTCCATTTAAATTCCAACATCATGTTACTTAATCTACAATGGAGTAGAGAGTAATCAAGTTTAAAAAACAACAAAGAGGGAGTTTTTCCATCAACCCAATCATCTATCTCAACTGAAGGTTTTACGATAGCTACTAGGCTATCAACTAAGGCTCAAGGTGATTAGTTATTGATGATTATCCCTTCCTAAAATGCATGCCTATATGAAGGTATCTATCCATGTTACCTCTGAGTACATTAATCATCATTTCCACTAATCTTAAGTACCCTCATTTCCTTCGATCTTAAGTACCCTTGTTTCTGGTGGAAGCTTCTACTTTCTCCACCTACAAGCATACCTGATCCTGCATAGTTGACAATATATTAGCGATAACATACCCTTCTAAATCAACTAAACATCATATATTTTATTCAATTGTTCAAACTAGGTATTACCACATCATACGTAAATACATTGTTTCTCTATGCCAAATAGTCTACTAGGGAGGGTCATGACATCCTCCCCTGCTAGAATTAAACATTGTCCTTGGTGTTTCTTGCTTCTTTTGGTTTTTATAGAAAATAAAAATTATTACATTATATAGCTTAAAACAAAAAGGAAAAATGTTTTTTCATAACCTCCACTTTTTCCCAAGTGGTATTTTTCTCAAAAAATTGGTCCCATTGGACCTTACATTGCTCAAGAGTCCAATTTTACATAGACTTAGAACGAAACTCAAGGATCTTCACTGGTAGTACTTAAATGGTCTTTGGATTTACCATATACAAATTAGAAACATCCCACACATGTTCAGGGTGAGCAACATATTGCCTAAGCAAGGATATGTGGAAGGTGTCATGTATTTTAGACATATTAGGTGGTAATGCAAGTCAGTATGCAATCGAATTAATATTTTTTGTGATCTCAAATGGCCCTACAAAATGTGGATCCAACTTCATGAATTTGATTCCACTTTTATTTGACTTAACCCTTAAGAACACCTTATCTCCAATAGAATACTCCATTGGAGTTCTTTTTAGATCTGCATAACTTTTTTGCCTATCCATAGCTTCTTTAAACCTTTGCCTAATTTCCTTTAGTTGATCTTCCATCACCCTGACCATTTCTGGTCCAATCACAACTCGATATTTTAGGTTATCCCAAGATAATGGTGTTATACACCTTCACCTACACAAGGCATCGAAATATGCCATTCCTAGTGAGGAGTGATGTTCGTTATTATAGATAAACTCTACCAAGGGTAGACAATATTCCCAATGAGACATATGATCCATGTACACATTCGAAGCATGTCTTATAGAACTTGATTTACGTACTCCGTTTGGCCATCTGTCTCGGGGTGGTATGCTGAACTCATATTCAGTTTCATACCAAGTGCACTATAAAGGGATTTCCAGAACTTAGAAGTAAATTTGGAGTACATCCTTAAAATCCTATAAAATCCTTAAAATCCTAATTTGGAGTACTTCTAATTTAGAGTATTAGAAGTCAATTTGGAAATACATCCTTAAAATCCTATAAAATTGGGCGTTGCCTTAGTATTTTGCTTTCCTCATCATATTTCACTTCATTAATTTTTACTACATACATTATTCCTCCTTTCTTTAGGGTATTTTTCAATTACATAGTTGACAACATTTGAGGTTCAAACATCCCTTATTTTATATGAATTCTTAGTCTTCTCCCACCTTATTATGAATATTCAACCCATCGATCTTGAAAATTGACTAAGGCTTTATGAGCTTGTATCCAATCCATCCCTAGGATCACATCAAAGGCATGTAGGGGAGATACATATAAACAACATATCATGGTCCCATTAGATAGAGTGATTTCTACCATAGGATAACACTAGTATACAGAGTAGGTCTACCTAGAACCATACTAACCTTCCATCCTTGAGCCAAATATCTTGGCCTTTCTGACATAGTACTTGCTAGATTAAAATAAATAAAGTTGTCAGTGGCCCCACTATCTATCAAAATATTTACTTGTTTATTGAAAATCTTACCTTTCACAAGTAATGGAGTGGCTCGCCCCTCTAGCTTCTACTTTGTAGTAATTGTGCTAGTCCCTGCTCGATATGGAAATTGATTATAGTAATGACGTTCCCAACAATTATAGCATCCCTCCTTGGGTCCTTGTTATTTTTTAGGTTTCTAATACCCTATTTTAATTTCCTCTAATTTCCATTAGGTTTCTTTTCAGGATTTTAGGGGTTCTTAGCCTTTCAATCTTGATCAGGCTCCTATTTTACAAACCCATCACCATTCCTCTTCTTTAGTTCATACCGACCTTGCTCAGGTAAGGTTCCATATTTATAACAAAAGTGTGACTCTAATTTCTTTTCTAGGTCATACACCTTTTACAGATATTTAGGCTCTTGCATGTCTACATCATGCTTTATCCTAGAATCCAATCCAAGAGTGAATATGTGAACCCGTATTTTCTCATTATAAATAAGTACATACTTAAAAAATCTTACCAACTTTTTATAGTACACCTACACTATGTTGGTTCCTTATTTTAGACTGGCAAACTCCTCAAAATTTAGGGTATAGAAATGTTGTTAGGAACATCTTATTAAAAATGCTTATAAATTATTCCCATGGGGTATCAATAGGTTTAATCTTAGTTTCCTCATAGTGGGTTTCCCATAATTCTAGAGCAGCCCCTTCTAGGTTGATTGTATTCCAAAGTATTTAGGTTCCTGATGATTAGCCTTTTATTGTAAAGTGAACCTCTACTTCTCTCAGCCATGCTTCTATTGCATATCCTTCATCCTCTCCATAAAACTTGGATATACTAATGTTTTTCATGTCCCTAGTTGTTTCATTTTTTGCTAAGGCTTTGGATTGAACTTTTTCCATAATTAATCCACTATCTAGACCAATATATGATCCTCGAGCTTGTGAATTCTAGTTAATAGCTATTTCTAGCAATTTTCTTATCTGATCCTACATAGTAGCAACCGTAGTGGTGAGGTCTTCTATCTCCTTATTGGGGCTTATTAGTCCCAAATCCTAGTTTCTTCTTTGATAATACTTTATCAAGTTTTTATAGGCATAGGCCTCCCTCTTTTGGTCTAAGGTGGCATATTAACCTTGTTCCATCCAAGAAATAATATTAGATTATAGTTTCATCTTAAGTTGTATCTCTAATTTAGGCCATAATACATAGTTTTTTTGCTAGATGCATTAACAATATAACTAGGGTAATATCCTAGGTTAGAATGTGTCATCAATATTGAAGCCCATACTAAGGCATCCTAATAACCACTCACACTTAGGGTTAATTCCCGTTAGATTTTAGCAATTAGGATATTTTAGGTCATCCCAGATTTAGACTACCTTAAGAAAATATTCATTAGAGACATCTAATTCCTTTTAGCATACATAGAAGCTCTATACCCTCGTACCTAGAGCTCTGATACCAAATGTAACAACCCAAAAACACACAAACAGAAAAATACAAAAATAAGAAAAGTTTTTTTTACTGAGAGAGATTCATGAACCATCCCTAAACCCCTAACCCACACTAATATTTAACTAAATTTTAAATCCCCTAAGTTTTCCTAAAATTTACATCTCATGAGGTACCCTAACATAAGTCCCATCTATATAGGTGTATCATGTGTTACTACAAATAAACCTACCTATCCCATCACTCTTGATGAACTATACTTATCACCCTTAATCAATTGAAGGTATACACACATCACCATACCATACACAAGCTATTATGTGTAGGTATGCTACGATTATTGTGAGTTAAGCTATCCATATTGTCTACACGATGAGCTATATTAACTCAGATGTAGTCTCTCCACAACTTAGTCCTTTATCTCTCTAAGGGGGTCCCAATTCCCTTAGGTCTCCTATTTTCACCCTAAGGGGTTCTTAATTCCATTATATCACCTCTAAGTTCACCCTATAACTCTACTCTTTAGTTTTATTACTAAATAAACAAACAAGTATACATGTAGATAATAAACAAGAAAACATAGCTACTAAGCATCTAGAAAAAAAAGGAATAAATAGCACTAAAATAGAATATCCTCAATGGAAAGAGAACTAATTACATAATATATCCAACATGGAAATAAAGTAAAAGTGCCTTATCTAAACCAATAAATAGTTATTACATATAATATTGTATGGTAAATCCTTCATACTATAAAGAATATTACATTAACCACATCAGGGATATATCCCTACAATTCTAGTATATTTGAGTATAAGTAAATCAACATTAACATATTTACCTATAATTTGATCCCATAGAACTCCTTGCTCCTCCTTGCTTCCCATGGATTCTTTTTTAGGATAGTAGCGGATCAGGGTACTCATGGTTCAGGATAGGCATACCTTTAAATGTATATAATATTTACTTTACCAAATATCAACTATACAAAATTCAATTAAGTTTCCAACCATCTAATGCATAGTGAATGTCATAAAAGAACCCTTACTTTTACTTTCACCTCTCAAGTACTGTTAGAGAGTTTATTCAAAAAGAACAACTTATATCAGGGTTTAACTTTAACCAAATCAATCATGTATTAAAGCATTAAAATCCCATACATTTAACCTTTAAAATAATCCTCTATTCATTTACTAAATTCAATCCCCATAACTTCAATTTAAAGAATAAATATAACATCCTTTATTTCATAAATCCAATCAAATCAAATCATATATTAAAGCATTAAAGTCCCATACCTTTAACCTTTAAAACAATCCCCTATTTATTCACTAAATTCAAACCCCATAACTTCAATTTAAAGAATAAATATAACATCCTTTATTTCATAATTCCAATCAAATCAAATCATATCTTAAAGCATTAAAGTCCCATACCTTTAACCTTTAAAACAATTATAATTTTATTAATCACAAGTTCCCAATGTTAATTACATGAAACATTATAATTTCATCCAACTTAAATTTAATAAATAATTATAACACAATCCTTTTATTAAATTCACTTTCGTTTTATAAAGTCAAAGTCCCCAAACCTTCAACATTTAAAACAAACTTTATGTATTTACTAAACTAAAGCTTTACTTCCTTAATCTATAAATATATCCTTTCTCTTGCATTTTATAAATTAAAAGGCCCCCAACCCCTAATTTATAAACCATTCTTTTATTTGTTTAATCAATCAAAGCCTAAAAACTTTAATTTATATGCCTATATTATTTAATGAAATAATAATAAATGAGATAACTCATTAAACCTTCCTTCAATTATTTAATAAATCAAAGCCTAACAACTTTAATTTATAACCCCATAATATTTAATGAAATAATAATCAAGGAGATAACTCATTAAACCTTCCTTCAATTATTTAATAAATCAAAGCCTAACAACTTTAATTTACTACCTCATAATATTTAATTAAATAACAACCATAGAGATAACTCATTAAATATATAATCAGAGGGTTAATATCTTAAATTGGCCATAGGCCTAGGCTAACTTATAAGACCTGAGAACCAATCCTACCTTATAACAAAGAGTAGGTTCACAAGAAACTACCACAGTTGACATTTAGGCTTGGTAAAATGTATCAGTTAATACAACCCATGTCTACTTGATTTACATTCTAGCCTTCGTTCCTAGGACTCACATCCAATTCTAACGTGATCTCCACGGTGAAGTCATGTAGCCAAGCAAGGTTTCCTTTCTTAAAACTATCACATGATCTAAAGAGCCTATGAAACCACAACTATCTCCACATTACAAGGTGGTTTTACACAGCACAGACCAAGAACAAGTAGTTCCTCCAGTAAACCCTCCAACTAGAGATAAGATCGCCACACACAGGCTTACATTGAATATGGTCCAATGAGATAAAGCTTTAGGTGAGCTTGATTATAGGCTTCACTATGCCTTACTCATACTAGGTTCCTTCGTACCATAATAATGTAGGTGGGATAGTAGGTTTAAGAAATAGGAAAGACATATCACTACTAGCTGTGAGAGTGCATAGGATTCTAGGTGGCTTCAGAAAACTCAAAACCCCTCCCCAAATACCTTTGGATGACCTATACCAGGTTCACTTGGCATTAACTCTTAGATATGGATTGTCACAGAACAGATTCGACACCCTTGAAGCTAAACAAGAAAAATTTGATCTAAATGATACACCAATACAAATACTAGAAGATAAGAGGGACATTCAATTTACAACATCAAACAAAATGGCTTAAACTCATGACAACCTTTGGTTCAAACTAAGATACAAGGCATTAACGCACAATAATCAAAATTGAAACTAAACTCCATTAAAATTCATAATGATGCTCTCCCAAATGGACAAGGTTGTTGGGAATGATTTCACCATGTTCTCAAAGGTATTTAAGATGATTTCCAACGTAGAATCAACTTCAAAAGGTGTGGTTTCGAAGAGTTTAACACAGACTAGAGAGACGTCCAAAGCTGCCATTCAAGTATTACAAGATAAACGTGATGACATTTTCAAAAGTAACATACGAGGTTGATTCCAATTCTTTTCTTGGTTTATTACAGCCCCAAAGCCATAGGCTAATAATATTTTAATTTAATCTCCTCCAACATTTAACCCAAATAGTAATACTAACCATTTTTACCAAGAATTGGACTCCCCAAGATGTTGGAACTTCCTTGCTTTCTCCTTGATCTTTCGCTCACGTGCCTCTCTTCATTCCTCTCAAACACACAATAAACTTCACTCATCTATCCCTGGTGTAGAAACCTCTGTTCATTTCTTCCAAACTTAGTCTTTCCTTACTTCCTCCTATGCATAGCCACATCTCTCTTATGTGCCCACTCCTCCTAGGTAGCCCATTTACTACCTTCTTCATCCTCTTAAAAAACCATGCAGCCTCGAGCCTCTCTTTTGTTTGTGTTTTCATCGCATTCTTATCCTTCCTTGGGCAACAAGCAATTTTTATGATTGCTATTTCCATATTTGGATATAATAGTTCCTTTATGCTTCATAGAGTAGCCTACTCTAAATAGAGGTAAGCAATTTTATATTTATTATTTAAATATAAATAATATATTTCTCTAAAATATACCCTAAATGATATTTTATTATCATTTAAAATGTACTACTTTTATTTAACAAAAAAACTCCATTATTATTTTCAAATAGTAATACCTATTTAATTTTAAATGAATTTTCATTCTTCATTTAGATTAGGGTTTATTAATGAATTTAAATGAATCTACATTATCACTAAATTCAAACTTCATTAATTAATTTAAATGACTTTTCATCCACCATTTAAATTAAATAAACCTTTCATCAAGAAGAAATGCTCTAACATTATTTCAAAATAACAATTTGCTTTACGCATCCACATTCATATTGCAAAATGTTCTCCTATTGAATTCCAACATCATGTTACTTAATACATAATTCAATAGAGAGCAATCAAGTTTACAAAACAACAAAGAGGGAGTCTTTCCATCAACCCAATCGCCTATCTCAACCAAAGCTTTTACGATAGCTACTAGTCTATCAACTAAGGCTTAAGGTGATCAGTTATTTATGATTATCTCTTCTGAAAATGCATGCCTATATGAAGATATCTATCCATGTTACCTTCGAGTACCTTAATCATCATTTTCCTTGATCTTAAGTACCCTCATTTATGATGGATGCTTCTACCTTCTCCACCTACAAGTGTACCTGATCCTGCATACTTGGAAATATGTTAGCGATAACATACCCTTCTAAATCAACTAAACATCATATATTTGATTCAATTGTTCAAACTAGGTATTACCACAACACAGGTAAATACATTGTTTCTTTATGCCAAATAGTCTGCTAGGAAGGGCCATGATAGGAATGATGTAGGACCTCTTCTTGGAGGAAATTTATAATGATGTCATCTTCATCAACTTCTTCCTCAAATTCATTTAGTACCATAACTAATTGTAGCATTGATAACATCTCTTCATCCTACTTGTCCCACGTAGGTTATCCCAATGTATCCGTGAACTATGCAAGTGGGAAAATAGTCAATCTCTTGATATTCTGACCATCTGAGATGGTAATTTTTCCAACTTAGCAGCTTATGTAAGCATCATCTGTTGTCAGCCATGGCCTCTCCAAGATGAGTGGATAGCCTCTCAGTCCTGATTTGTATTACAATACTAATAATTCTACTGGGTATTCCCATGCATCAACCATTACAATTATGTCTTATAATATTCCTTCTAGTGCTACTGTTGACCTATCGGCTAATTGTAGCTCAGTATTGATGGGTTTCAGGTCTGTGAGCCTCAGCTTCTGCATGGTTTCTTTTGATATAACATTGATGGTTGCTCCTAAGTCAACCAGAGTATTTTCCAATGAGTAACCACCTATTTTCATGGTCAAAATTGGATTGCCTAGATCTACATATTTGGTATGGCATGTATTTCCCAGCATCAAAATTGCTAGCTTCCCCACCACATTTATGGTATGGGTTATCCTACATCTTGGCCTCCTCAAAAATAGCTTCTTAATCACCTTGGTATAAATTAAGATGTCTTTGATAGCTTAAAATATTGGAATGGTCACTGCCAATTTTTTCAAGCTTGAAAGGATGTCGAACTCAAGTTGTATTGGATTCTTCTACTATTGTAACCTGTTTGGAAATGGTGGAGCTTCTATTTTCTCAGCAATCATTCCTTTGTCAACCTCTTCTACCATAGGTGATTCTTCTACGTTCTCCTCCTCTTCTATCAAATGAGGAGCCTCTACTTCTATATATCTACCTAATATAAGATAAATTGGATTGCAAATTATAATATTATACATTAGAAACATCTCTCCTTCTAGTTGATACATGGTTTGATTTATCTTGTTATTTAGATTGAATGTTGATTGTACTAGGAGTTGTGTAGGCCTCACTATAAGGGGAGCTGGTAAGCTTTGCTATAGTGGAGCTTGCAATATGTTCTATGGAGCTAAATTCCATGTACCATAATTCCTCCATTACTTCCCAGATTGCTAGTATGGCATCCATGAGTGTTGGTTGTAAAATTTGACTCCTTGAGGTGTGTTCATCCAAGGTGGTGGACCCCACCATCCCATATTGGGTGGTTCAACTTGCCCTTGTGGCATGTAATTTTCTCCATCGTAGGGTGACATTCTAGCTAACGTATTCCCCATAGGGTTTTGCTAAAAATTCCTTCGGTTACCCATGAAATAGGATTCTAAAATTTCAACATCTTTCTTGATAGTTGGTAGTTTTAGACACATTTTGGTCTTATTATTTTTCTGGTAAACAACACACACCCTGGATTTGTTTTCTAGACACAGATTTGTTACATGTTTTCCTCTATATTTCATACAAAAGTAGGCCAATGTAGCTTCATTCTCTTATTTCTTATTCTTCAACAAGAGAGTGTCTATATGCAACACTAATGAGGAAAGCATTTAACTTTTTAAGTCCTCTAGCATATTGCGTATATCTATATTTATGACTATGGTGGTCACCTTCATGGTCCTAAAGATTGGATTACCTTTTCTTCATGAGTAATTCTAACACAATTTTTAGGTATATGACATATGGTGCTAGTAAACATCCCCTCCAGAGATCATGTTCAAGGCTTCAAGATATTTGCTGGTGAGTCCCCTCAGGAAAATACACTTGAGAAACTTATCACTCATCTTTGCATGGGGGACCTTTACAGATTAAAACCAAATTGGTCCTAGAATTCTTCCAAGGATTCATTTTATCTTTGAGTCATGTTTAGGACCTCTTCCTCAGAGTTCTATGCTCTATCAAAATCTTGGTATTGATCTAGAAATACCTTTTTCATATCTCCCTAGGTGGTGATCTATTTATTGCCCAAGATGATGAGCCAATGCAGGGTTGAATCATCCAATGTTGAAGAAAATAATTTCAACTTTTGCGTGTCCTACTTGTAATCCATGAATCTGCACAAGACATCAAACATAAACAAAAATAGCTTAGGGTCTTCTAATGGTGATATTATAAATATAGATACGTATCCAGGGGATATATTTTTTATCTTTGTTTCAACCCTTGCCTCCTCTATTGGGAAGCTAAAGCTAATTGATACCTCTTCTTCCTTAGCCATATTTTTAGGAAATGTGGTCTCTATTTCTAAAGCAATTTCTATGGCCTTTCAGTAGTTTTGAACTTTCTACACAAGATCTTGTAAATTAGCTAGTGAAATGGTTTCGTTCTCAACAACTTTCCACAACATATCCTCTTCAGATGGAGTTCTATTAAATAAAGGATTCTATATAATCAACTCCTCTCTTGGACAATAAGACGTGGGGGAGCCTTGTAGAAAATTAGATCTTCAGTCCAATGCACAACTGGGTATTCAATTCAGTGCTCAGTTGGGGGTGATTGTGGGGATTCTAATTTAGGTTTAGAAATTACAAATGGCTCAAGATTTTCCTATGGGCTCTTCTTTATAAAATGACCATATGGTCCTCATTTTCTTAACAGAATTGTACAAAATTAGGTGGAAGGGTTAAGGTATTGTAATCAAATTTATTATTAGTACTTCCCTGAAAATGAAACCAAAATATTGGGGCAAAAAAATTAGTTAAATTAATCCTATTTCTATCACAATATTTTCATTTAATTTTTTAAACCAGGGAATTCGTAAGCTTTTGAAGTACCAATTTCAAGACTAGTTACAATGATATTTTTGATATGATTCCACTAAGCCTATTGTTGTGGGAGTGTTTGAGATAACACTAACTCATCCAAACAAATTTAAACTTACATGAAATAAATTACATAAAATAAAGTCACACCATACTATACTAAAAATAAAGGAAAGCAGCAAATAAACACACTTGCAAAAATAGAATCCAACACACTGAAAATAAATAATGTAATATAGAAAGAAAAAAATAAATAAAGGGAGAAATACTAGCTTGGAGTGGGCCCGGGCTCCAATAGCTTTCACCTACCTAAGTTGTGAAGATTAAATGTGGATGAAAAAACTCTTGAGTGAACTCTTTATTTATAAAAAATGTTGTAAAATATTTTTTACTCACTAATGATCATCCTCTACTTGCAAAAGTTTGTGTTTATATAATACACACAAATATTCTATTACAATTTTGTTACGATGAAGAATTTATCTACAGTCTAAACTAAGGTAGTTTAGTTATAGTAACAGATGCAATTACAATAGTCAAACAACACTTTTCATATTTTTATAAAGATGGTAGTTTTTTTGTTCTAGCTCGTTATTGTTTACATTTTTCTTCAACCAGTAGTTATGTCATTTCCTCATGTGTAAATGAGATAGCTCACATGTTTTCACAGCTATACAATATCAGTGCATATGACATGGAGTCAACGGTCTACCATGGTCAACATGGTCTCCATTGGTAGCAAGGTCAAGGCACTTAAGATCAAGGTGCCTTCCTGTAAATAAAGGTGCCTTACTCATCAAGGCACCTTTCTTATCAAGGCGCTTTCTTCATCAAAGCACCTTTCTCAAAAAGGTGCTTTCTTCATTAAAGTGTCTTTCTCATAAAGGCGCTTTCTTCATCAAGATAGCTTCCTCATCAAGGCGTCTTCCTCATGAAGGCACCTTCTTCATAAAGGTACCTTCCTAATCAAGGCATATCATTCATAAAGGTACCTTTCTCATCAAGGTGCCTTCTTGAAGTCGTATTCCATTTATGCCTTGGGTTCGCTGAAGAAAAAATATGCCAGGTCCACGTAGGACCTTGACAATTATTCTAGAAAATGATAAAATCGGACAAAAATCTACACAAAACACACTTCACATGCAAGTTAGGCAATGCACATAATTTCATCATATATATATATATATATATATATATATATATATATATATATATATATAATCATAAAAAGATACAACTACGATAATGTTGTCACACAAAAATTGTTAGAAACTTATACATAATATGAGCATTTTTTATGCTCATTAGTGTCTACTTTAAAAATAGATTATTTCATAGTTAGATATTTTATGTCCTTTGTGATAAGCTACATTTGGCCTACTTGACTTCTTATTGGTGTCAATCAACAGTTCATCAAATATATTTAGATATCAATATCTTTTCTTGATTCTTTTTAAGCGTTACTCTTCTTTCAATATCTAGGGTAACAAATCATCAATACCTACATGGGTCTACCCTAAAATTCAATAATTATTTATTTTTTATTTATTGAATTTCTTAGTTAGAACTCTAGATTCTTCAAGAACTTTTTTGAACACTTGGTAAATAAATGAAAAATACCCTAAATTTGTGCCAATTTATATTACTTCAATGTAAAAATATGATTCCACCTCATATCTAGGAGAGGATTCTCCTTTAAAGGTATCCTCTATATGAACTAGTAATTTTGCATCTAAAGTAGTTTTCATTACTTGGGTTAGTTTCTTAACTTGGGATTCACCTAAAATTTTATTAGTTTCTTCTATCTCATTAGTGTATTTGAATTCATGATAATGTTGCTCTTCAATTATGTCCTAATCATCCTTTCTTTTTTATCTATTTGGTTAGTCAATATTTTCCTATTATCCATTCTTCAAAACCTTTATTACCTTCATAATCAGCCTAAAAATGCTTGCCATCATGTTCAAAATATATTTTTTTTCCTTTTTGAATAAGAGGACACCATTTTTTCTAATACTAACTTATTTCTACAATTTGAGGAAAAGATTTTTTAGTTTTATTTTTACCTCTAAACTACGTAGATGCTTTAAAATATTACAAGTATAATGTTTAATTGAAAATAAAAATTCCACCATATCCTTGATATGTTTTCTAGTTAACTTTTCCATGAAAAGTATTTACTTCCCTATAGACATCCATAAGGACTAAATCATCATTTGGTTTGATAGGATTGTTTAGTGGCTTACTTATGTATTCAAACACCCAATGTAAGAATAAGGTGCATTCTACACATATCAATTAATATATGGTTGTATTACATTCATTATTTATATTCCTTAAGAGGATTTCAAATATGTCTATTATGAAATTTTCATAAATGAAACCCCATTGATTTTTACCAATTATTCACATGGAAGATTAGGTAGCGTTGGGATCCTAATAGTGGTTTACCAATTTATTTTCTTTGTTCTCATGTTTATTTCATTGGAATCAAACTTCAAAACAATAAAATGAAATAGTTGCCATGATATTTGAGAGTGGCCTAATAAACTATTGCCAAATCGTATGGGCCTAATGAATTAAACTTCTACCTTCACAGATATATATTAAGAAAGAAAACATGTGCAATATAAAATTACAAGTAGATTTAATGATTAAGATTTTGGAAGTGTAAATAAAAACCCAAAGTTCAAATCTTATCTTACATAAGACATAAGGTTGTACTCCATATTTTAATAATTAATAGTTTGATAACCATATATATAAACATGATGGTAGTCTCATATAACCTATAACCTCATAAGAGTTAAAAACTAATTTACCTTTTTACCTTTAACAATTTGTAAGCAAATTAATTAACTTATAGTCTTTATCTTTATGGGACAACCTAATGGTTAAGGCTTTAAGCTCTCTTTCAAAAGATCCAAATTTAAACAAAGTACAAATATATATATATATATATATATATATATATATATATATATATATATATATAAAAGAGGTGAATTGGTTACAATTACAATTTGTAGTAACTGCATCCACCAGGTCAAAAAATAAAAATAAAATAGCCAGCTTATCTTCTTTAAAATTTGCTTCCTATTTTTACAATTTCTTCGTGTTTTAATTGATTTACACATCTCCGTTAAATCATTAACATGTATTACGCAAAGTAGGGAGCTTGGCCTCTTATTTGAGGTGTAACGATAAAAGGCGCGCCAGGGTAAGACGCTCTTTGTACATGTACATTTATTATGTAATATACTATAAATAACTAGATGTAGAAATGGTAAGAGGAGGCCAAGGCACAGTCATGTTCGTCTTCAAGAAGACGAATCCACAACAGTACGAATAAGTCGAGGCAGAGCATTTGGGGGTGAGACAGATTGATTCTGCCGGTTCGTATTGACGTAAACTCCATCTCGTTTCTCACAGAAACAGAAATGCCTATGAACGATCAACTCAACTCGCTCGCTCACCGATGATAGTATTCTGACCCTGCATGCACCTCTATTTATAGTAGTCTTGTCGGATTAATAAATTACCCCCACTTTCTCAGTGTTCGCGTGTTGAAGATGAACGGAAGCATAATTTTTGTCCACCACGTAACTCGCCCATGTGGACCTCAAATAAAATGATTCTCTGTTACCTGTTCTCCTGTTATATTACCCGCGTCTTATAGTGATCAAATTGACGATCCTGGATGTAATCAATTCTTTGATACGTATAAAGTTATTTTAATGGCTGATTCTATCATATTCTCGTAGGTTTTATTTACCCGTTTCATAAATGCACATTAGAAGTTCTAAATAGACCAACAATTTTTTTGTCTAAATAGACCAACAAATTTTTGTCTAAATAGACCATTACCAACGTTCCTAAGAGAAATGACAAACTTTGGTCATCATGCATGCTCCTTAGACAACTTTTGTAGACAGTCAGTAAGCATCATCATGTGCTTTTCTTTCATGTTTTAAATTCATCAGAAAGATTTCCGGACTTGAAATCAGCCACCAAACGAACATAGTCAGTCACTAAGGAAATAAAAGGACGCAAAATGTTAAACTCGTGACATTATTATTAATTTGGGTAATAAAAAAATTAGGGATAAGGATAAACTAATATAGGTGAAAGTAATAAATTATTTATAGTAGTCGGTTATCTGGTTTTTATTAAATGTTTATTAGAGGAAAAAATAGGAATAAGGATAAGCATTTGCTAGCTTAAATCAACTATTTTAATCCTAAATTCCTTCAATCCTCTTACTAAAATAAATGTGGAACAATGTGATTATAGTAATAGTTTTTGAAATAGAAATATGTTCACGGCATAACCTAGAATTAGTAGGGTAGAACAGCCTGGTACTTGCCACACATTTTAAATCCTAAAGCCCAAAATTCAAACACCATCTTTTCTCGACAACTTTATTTCCTATCAACGTATGACAGCAACCGCCACCTAACATCCAACGTATGACAGCATGGCAATCCGGAAGACCACGTTGGTAGTTCCAAAACTCCATGGGGGGTGAGAATGTGGAAGCAGGTCCTAAAATGGTAGTTCCAAAACTCCATGGGAGCGTCATTGATCCTTATGGCTGATGCCGCTCCATAATGGTGCTGATGTATGGCTCACCCCCGACTTATGATCTTTCTGCTTATTTGATATGAATGCATGCAATCATGTCCTGTGATGATGATTTGTGGTATTAATGGCAAGCAAAGATAAGGAGGAAGGGGAAACAATTTATGTGGTGGCTGGATACTCTTACCTGGCAACCCTTTTTTAAAACCACAATGCCATGCAGAGCTCACAGTAGAAGGACCGGGATATTAGAAGCCTGTTTAAAATTCAGTGGCCATCTGTTTTTATATTATTTTTATATTTATCTATATGAATTACTAGAATCAATAAGCCACTCGGCAGCATATTATGTATAAAATATATATTATAGGATGATCCAAATAATGATGCACGTTGTAAAATAGAGGACTACAAATGTACTGGAAAGGCTCAGGTGACTTCGCACATAAGGAGGAACGTAGTTTAGTGAGGGATGGACTACCTGTTTTCTTGCCAAAATTAAATCCACCATATAGCTAGCTAACACCTAAGTCGAAATCCAAACATGCTCTCAATTGGCAAGACTTCGGAAAGAAAAAAAAAACAAAAACAAACAAACATTGGCTATACCTTTTTAAGTCTGATTTTTTATTTATATTGAAAGAGTTATATTGTTACTATAAAATACAAAATATAGATTAAGGGTTTGAGTTTTTATTTTTTAAGAAAGGTTCAAAGTTTAAACGGTAACATAGGTAAAGTGTGTAAGGAAATAATTTTGTGTTCATCAAAAAATAGATTTAAAAAAAAAAAAAATTTAAAAAATAATGTATTAGGCAAGGTGACCCGCTATCCCCTTATTTATTCATCATTCTTACTTGAATGCTTGGGTAGGACTATAACCAAAAAGAGGGAAAAAAACCCTTGAGGGAGTTACCATTGCTCATGGAGCTAGACCTATATCTCATCTTCAATTTTTGGATGACTAGACTATTTTAGGTAAAGCAAAAGTTAAGGAAGCTTCTAATATTAAGCAAATCATTAGCTATTTTTCTAAGGCTCTTCAGGCGGTTAATAAATGAAGAAAAATCTAGAGTTATTTTCTTTCACTACTCTGCTAGAAATGATTCCATAGTCTTGGATAAATTAAGATATAAGAAGACCTCTATTCCAATCACTTATTTAGGTATTCCCATAAATATTCAAATGTAGAAAAATAAATATTGGAATTGGTTCTTGGACAAAGTCAAGAAGAAAATTGGAAAGTGGACCAACAAGTGGCTTTCTTCTGGGGGTAGAATCACCTTGGTAAAATCAGTCCTTCAACCTATTCCTATTTATGTTTCTTTCATTTTGAATATCCCAAATGTTGTTCTTTGATAATTGGATCAAATCAGTCATTGTTTCCTTTGGAGTGGTACTAAGGAGAAAATAAAATGGGCCTTGGTAAAACAGGATACTTTATGTCTTCCTAAGAGTGAAGGAGGGTTAGGATTCCGGTCTTCAATTAATAACAACAAAGATTTAGCTACTAAATTATATTGGAGGATGTTGGATAACCCCAATGCCCTTTGGGCCAATAATATTCATGCTAAATATACTGAGAACAAAAGTCTTGAAGACCTCATTCACTATCAACTTCCTACCAAAGGTTCTCCCATTTTAGCAATTCTTAAGACTGGTGAGGATTTGATAAAGAAAAAATTATTTTGGATCATTCATAATGGTCAACATGTAAATTTTTGGACAGACTCTTGGGATGGTCACAAGCCTTTGATAACTCAGTTTCTCGATTAGAGGCCTTGGATGGAGGAGCTTCACCGAGCTAATTGGATAAATGTGGCTAATTACTATCGATTACCATACCGATAATTCAAAGGTTGGTAGATATTGGATCCCTATTGAGAATTCGCCTATTCAAAGGGTGAGTATTCGGTTTCTCAAGGTTATTTGACCTTATGCCATAATAATCCCAACCATTCTTCGACATATTTTCTCGATTGTGGGCTCAAAATCTCTAGCCTAAGGTGAGGTTATTTAATTAGCTTTTATTGCATCGTAGGGTGCTTATTGGTGAGAAACTTATGAAGCGTGGTTTTCATGGCCCTTTTAGATTTGAAATGTGTGAAGAGAATGTATAAAATCTCAACCATATTTTTATTGAGTGTATTTTAGCCTCTGAGCTATGGAGGAGAATGGCCACTTTACTTGGCTTACAGTGGTCTACTTTTTTTTACTTTTGAATAGCTTTTGAGGGATTGGCCTAATAAAGAGGGTGTTGATCATTTTATTAGGCAGTTAGTTTGGATGGGTTCTACCATTCTTCTTTGGAATATTTCGAATTAAAGGAACAACCAAATTTTTAATCAATATAGGAAGGATATTCACTATATTTGGAAAAAGACCATAGCCAACTTAGTTGAATCAATCCATCAACTACTTAATCACCCCCCAAAACTCCCACAAAAGATGGGATCAAGTGATGCAAAGATTGAAGATTAAATATTCTAAGGGCAACCAACTTAAAGGGAATGTGAGTATTAGTAAGATGGATAGGACTAGAAATTGGCAACCTCCTCCTAAGGATTTTGGAAAAATCAATCCGATGGAGCCTCTAGAGGGAACCCTGGAAAATCCGAGTGTGGGAGGAATTGGTAGACTTTCGAGATGGCTCCCTGGTTTTTACTTTTCTTGAGAATTTGGGTATTCTTTCCAATAACCTTGTTGAGGGGTATGGTATCCTTAGAGGCCTTAAGGAGGCTACTAAGGTTGGATAGGAAAATGTGTTAGTTGGATGGGAAAAGATGACAATACTTATTTCAACTATTATTACCTAACTTCGACAAGCCCAATTTGATATTATAGGACTTTTAGTGGTGTGTTGAGATATTATAAGAAAAAATATTTATTTTTGTGAGAATTTATCTTCTAGTACCCTTGATGGTGTTTTTGAGATTTAAGAAGAAAATATATTATTGGATGGGGGAAGGAGAGAAACTACTTGTAACATCTAGATTCATCTAAAGCTTCTTCTAATAATTGGAGGTATCATTTGAACTTTTCAAACAATATATAATATGATATGATAGACATTATAGACCATACTATACTTTTTGACACTTTTTTTCTCGTTATCAAAAAAGAACCGTTAATCTCTCTACACCTATCTTTCTAATTAATATACACTTAATGACCAATAATTTTTTTGATGTAATATTATTCTTCTTATAATCGATAGGTTACAAGTCTTAAGATATTTTGTTGGTATACGAATGAGTTAAACATTTCATTGCATAGTGAAAAACATTTCTCCATGACAATATCGTTATAAATATAAAGCAAAAAATTATCATCATTAAACATGATTGGATCTTTTCTATCAAACTACTATAAATTATCTCTATTTTTATTATTTATAAAAAAAAAAATTATAATAACATTAAAATTTAAGTTTAAACTAATATAAATAAATTTTATTATAAATTAGAAATAAACAGGCTAGGTGTATAAACATGACACCATTCAAACTTTATAGTTAGGTCCTACTTTATAAATGGTTCTTAAAAATGTGTCAATATTAAAACTAATCAACATCTCCCCTCACAAAATAGATGTTGAATTCACAAAATAGATGTTGAATAGAACACGAAAATATCATTTTAAAAAAATTAAACTTACATTTTATTGAATATTATTTTTTTTTAAATTAAATATTAGTTATAATTAATATGTCCCCTACCCAGGTGTTGTAGGTGAGTTGGAGAGGAGAGGGCAATCCTCCAAGGGAGGTCTCAGGTTCGAATTTCCACCCTACCAAAAAGTTGAATTGGGTACCCAAAATCCAATTGATAATGTTTGTGCGGGCAAGGGTTGGGTGCAACCCCGGGTGACTTTGACGGTGTAGAACCCCCGTTCGTGGTCTCTTAGACCAAGACGGCCCCACAAGAAGTTTTTCGCTTTAAAAAAAAAAAAAATTAACATGTCCCCTCACAAAATAGAAGTTGAATAGAGTTCGAAAATATCATTTAAAAACATTAAACGTACATTTTAATGATTATTATTTTCAAAAAATTAAATATTCACCTAACAAAGTGCCTAATCAATATCTCCCCTCACAAAATAGATGTTGAATAGAACACGAAAATATCATTTTTAAAAAATTAAACTTACATTTTATTGAATGTTATTTTTTTTAAAATTAAATATTTGTTATAAATAACATGTTCCCTCACAAAATAGAAGTTGAGTAGAGTTCGAAAATATCATTTAAAAACATTAAACGTACATTTTAATGATTATTATTTTTAAAAAATTAAATATTCACCTAACAAAGTGCCTTTACATCATGAAAAATAAAATTTTATTATTAAAAAATATATTAAAATTATTTTTAAAGGAAAAAAAAAAATTGTTTTTTCTTAATCTAAATTTTATGCTATTAATATAACTCTTTTAATATAAACAAAAAATCAGACTTAAAAAGGTATAAACAATGTTTGTTTGTTTTTGTTTTTTTCTTTCCAAAGTCTCGCCAATTGACAGCATGTTTGAATTTCGACTTAGGTGTTAGCTAGCTATATGGTGGATTTAATTTTAGCTAGAAAACAGGTGGTCCATCCCTCAGTAAACTACGTTCCTCCTTACAAGCGAAGTAATCTGCGCCTTTCCAGTACATTTGTAGTCCTCTATTTTACAACGTGCATCATTATTTGGATCATCTTATAATATATATTTTAGTACATAATATGCTGCCGAGTGGCTTATTGATTCTAGTAATTCTTATAGATAAATATAAAAATAATGTAAGGCATTAAAAACAGATGGCCACTGAATTTTACACAGGCTTCTAACATCCCGGTTCTTCTATTGTGAGCTCTGCGTGGCATTGTGGCTTTTAAAAAGGTTGCCAGGTAAGAGTATCCAGCCACCACATAAATTGTTTCCCCTTCCTCCTTATCTTTGATAGCAATCAATCCCACAAATTATCATCACAGGACATGATTGAATGCATTCAAATCAAATAAGCAGAAAGATCATACGTGGTGGGTGAGCCATACATCAGCACCATTAATGGAGCGGCATCAGCCATGGAGTTTTGGAACTACCATTTTTGGAACTACCATTCTCACCTCCCATGGAGTTTTGGACCTACCAACGTGGTCTTCCGGGTCGCCATCTGGTCATACGTTGGATGTTAGGTGGCGGTTGCTGTCATACTTTCATTCGAAAGGAAATAAAGTTGTCGAGAAATGTTGAATTTTGGGCTTCAGGATTTAAAACGTGTGGCAAGTACCAGGCTGTTTTAAAATGTGTTGCAAGTAAAAACCAACCAACCTCAATCTCTCAAACATTTAATAAAAACCATGTGAGAAATTTTCGATCAATATGAAATTTAACACAAAGCCATCACACACCCACCCTCACACTCGCTCACACCCACGTCACGGTTTGAACCTTAAACTTCCCAAAAAAAAAAAAACCAAAACCCTAACCATTGCTCTGCACCGCAGGTACATAATCTACCATTTTTACGAATAATAGTTTTTTCCTTAGCCTATTTTTTTTATTACTCAAATTAATAATAATGTCACGAGTTTAACATTTTGCGTCCTTTTATTTCCTTAGTGACTGACTATGTTCGTTTGGTGGCTGATTTCAAGTCCGAAAATATTTCTAATGAATTTAAAACATGAAGAAAAGCACATGATGATGCTTAGTGTCTTTCTACAAAAGTTGTCTGTTGAGGTGCATGCATGATGACCAGCCAAATTTGTCATTTTATTATTATTTTATTTTTTCCGCTTCCGTTCATCTCCAACACGCGAACACTGAGAAAGTGGGGGTAATTTATTAATCGGACGATGAAGCTTATTATCCCAAGACTACTTATAAATAGAGGTGCACGCAGCGTCAGAATACTATCATCGGTGAGCGAGCGAGTTGAGTTGATCGTTCATACGCCATTCTGTGGGAAACGAGATGGAGTTTACGGTGTCTACGCGCTGGACGATATTTGCGGTGGCACTGGCATTGGCTGTGGCGACGGCAAGTATATCTGTGTGTGCTGCAGACGGGGAGTGCGGACCGGGGTTGCCGCCGTGTGCGGACGGGATGTGTTGTAGCCTGTCGGATTTCTGCGGTAACACATCCTACTATTGCGACTGTGAGCATTGTCAGAGCCAATGCACAATGTGTGCACCTCCGCCTCCTCCTCCGCCTCCCAGTTCCCCTCCGCCTCCGCCTCCGCTTCCTAACTGCGGAGCGACTGGAGCGCATTGTCCCGAAGGCTATTGCTGCGGCAAATGGGGATCCTGTGGCGCCGATCCTGCCCACTGTTGCGATGATAATTGTGTAAGTCAGTGCGAACCGGCAGCGTCAATCTGTCCTTCAGTCTCACACCCAAATGCTCTGCCTCGACTTATTCGAACTGTTGTGGATTCGTCTTCTTGAAGATGAACATGAATGTGCCTTGTCCTCCTCTTACCATTTCTACATCTAGTTATTTATAGTATATTACATAATAAATGTACATGTACAAAGAGCGTCTTACCCTGACGCGCCTTTTATCGTTACTTATCAAATAAGAGGTCAAGCTCCTACTTTGCGTAATACACGTTAATGATTTAACGGAAATGTGTAAATTAATTAAAACAGGAAATGAAGCAAATTTTAAAGAAGATAAGCTGGTTATTTTATTTTTATTTTTTCCTATTTTTTAAATACAAGTTTACTGATATACATATGTTTGTATACTTACTTGTCTTTCCTTTGAATTTGGATCTTTCCAAAAAGAGCCCAAAGCTTTAAGTATTAGGTTGTCCTTTAAAGATAAAGACTATAGGTTAATTAATTTGCTTACAAATTGGTAAAGGTAAAAAGGTAAATTAGTTTTTAATTCGTATGAGGTTGTAAGGTTGTAGGTTATATGAGACTACCATCATATTTATTTAATATATGGTTATCAAACCATTAATTATTAAAATATGGAGTACAACCTTATGTCCTACAAGATTTAAACTTTTGGTTTCTACTTAAAGTTTTAGATCTTCATCATTAAATCTACATGTAATTTTATATCACACATGTTTTCTTTCTTAACATATATCTTTGAAGGTAGAAGGCTAATTCATTAGACGCACATTATTTGGCAAGAGTTTATTAGGCAACTATCAAATATCATGGCAACTATTTCATTTTGTATGTCTTTTTTTGGTTTGGTTATTGTGAAAAATTCCTATGTAAACTATAAAATCAGAATCTAACCAACCTCAATCTACCAAAGCCCCGAACAGTTGCACTGCACCCAGGTGCATAACCTACCATTTTCACCGATAATAGTTTATCCTTATCCCTATTGGATAAACTATTACTAAGGGTGAACCTGAACCTTTGAATAGGTCAAATAAGGTTGGTAGATATTGGATCCCTATTGGTAGATATGGAATAACACTACTAAGGGTGAGTATTCAGTTTCTCAAGGTTATTTGACCTTATGCCATAATAATCCCAACCATTCTTCTGACATATTTTCTCGATTGTGGGCTCAAAATCTCTAGCCTAAGGTGAGGTTATTTAATTAGCTTTTATTGCATCGTAGGGTGCTTATTGGTGAGAAACTTATGAAGCGTGGTTTTCATGGCCCTTTTAGATTTGAAATGTGTGAAGAGAATGTATAAAATCTCAACCATATTTTTATTGAGTGTATTTTAGCCTCTGAGCTATGGAGGAGAATGGCCACTTTACTTGGCTTACAGTGGTCCACTTTTTTTACTTTTGAATAGCTTTTGAGGGATTGGCCTAATAAAGAGGGTGTTGATCATTTTATTAGGCGATTAGTTTGGATGGGTTCTACCATTCTTCTTTGGAATATTTCGAATTAAAGGAACAACCAAATTTTTAATCAATATAGGAAGGATATTCACTATATTTGGAAAAAGACCATAGCCAACTTAGTTGAATCAATCCATCAACTACTTAATCACCCCCAAAACTCCCACCAAAGATGGGATCAAGTGATGCAAAGATTGAAGATTAAATATTCTAAGGGCAACCAACTTAAAGGGAATGTGAGTATTAGTAAGATGGATAGGACTAGAAATTGGCAACCTCCTCCTAAGGATTTTGGAAAAATCAATACTGATGGAGCCTCTAGAGGGAACCCTGGAAAATCCAGTGTGGGAGGAATTGGTAGACTTTCAGATGGATCCCTGGTTTTTACTTTTTTCTGAGAATTTGGGTATTCTTTCCAATAACCTTGTTGAGGGGTATGGTATCCTTAGAGGCCTTAAGGAGGCTACTAAGGTTGGATAGGAAAATGTGTTAGTTGGATGGGAAAAGATGACAATACTTATTTCAACTATTATTACCTAACTTCGACAAGCCCAATTTGATATTATAGGACTTTTAGTGGTGTGTTGAGATATTATAAGAAAAAATATTTATTTTTGTGAGAATTTATCTTCTAGTACCCTTGATGGTGTTTTTGAGATTTAAGAAGAAAATATATTATTGGATGGGGGAAGGAGAGAAACTACTTGTAACATCTAGATTCATCTAAAGCTTCTTCTAATAATTGGAGGTATCATTTGAACTTTTCAAACAATATATAATATGATATGATAGACATTATAGACCATACTATACTTTTTGACACTTTTTTTCTCGTTATCAAAAAAGAACCGTTAATCTCTCTACACCTATCTTTCTAATTAATATACACTTAATGACCAATAATTTTTTTGATGTAATATTATTCTTCTTATAATCGATAGGTTACAAGTCTTAAGATATTTTGTTGGTATACGAATGAGTTAAACATTTCATTGCATAGTGAAAAACATTTCTCCATGACAATATCGTTATAAATATAAAGCAAAAAATTATCATCATTAAACATGATTGGATCTTTTCTATCAAACTACTATAAATTATCTCTATTTTTATTATTTATAAAAAAAAAAATTATAATAACATTAAAATTTAAGTTTAAACTAATATAAATAAATTTTATTATAAATTAGAAATAAACAGGCTAGGTGTATAAACATGACACCATTCAAACTTTATAGTTAGGTCCTACTTTATAAATGGTTCTTAAAAATGTGTCAATATTAAAACTAATCAACATCTCCCCTCACAAAATAGATGTTGAATTCACAAAATAGATGTTGAATAGAACACGAAAATATCATTTTAAAAAAATTAAACTTACATTTTATTGAATATTATTTTTTTTTAAATTAAATATTAGTTATAATTAATATGTCCCCTACCCAGGTGTTGTAGGTGAGTTGGAGAGGAGAGGGCAATCCTCCAAGGGAGGTCTGAGGTTCGAATTTCCACCCTACCAAAAAGTTGAATTGGGTACCCAAAATCCAATTGATAATGTTTGTGCGGGCAAGGTCGGGTGCAACCCCGGGTGACTTTGACGGTGTAGAACCCCTGTTCGTGGTCTCTTAGACCAAGACGGCCCCACAAGAAGTTTTTCGCTTTAAAAAAAAAAAAATTAACATGTCCCCTCACAAAATAGAAGTTGAATAGAGTTCGAAAATATCATTTAAAAACATTAAACGTACATTTTAATGATTATTATTTTCAAAAAATTAAATATTCACCTAACAAAGTGCCTAATCAATATCTCCCCTCACAAAATAGATGTTGAATAGAACACGAAAATATCATTTTTAAAAAATTAAACTTACATTTTATTGAATGTTATTTTTTTTAAAATTAAATATTTGTTATAAATAACATGTTCCCTCACAAAATAGAAGTTGAGTAGAGTTCGAAAATATCATTTAAAAACATTAAACGTACATTTTAATGATTATTATTTTTAAAAAATTAAATATTCACCTAACAAAGTGCCTTTACATCATGAAAAATAAAATTTTATTATTAAAAAATATATTAAAATTATTTTTAAAGGAAAAAAAAAAATTGTTTTTTCTTAATCTAAATTTTATGCTATTAATATAACTCTTTTAATATAAACAAAAAATCAGACTTAAAAAGGTAAAGCCAATGTTTGTTTTTGTTTTTTTTCTTTCCGAAGTCTCGCCAATTGACAGCATGTTTGAATTTCGACTTAGGTGTTAGCTAGCTATATGGGGGATTTGATTTTAGCTAGAAAACAGGTGGTCCATCCCTCAGTAAACTACGTTCCTCCTTACAAGCGAAGTAATCTGCGCCTTTCCAGTACATTTGTAGTCCTCTATTTTACAACGTGCATCATTATTTGGATCATCTTATAATATATATTTTAGTACATAATATGCTGCCGAGTGGCTTATTGATTCTAGTAATTCTTATAGATAAATATAAAAATAATGTAAGGCATTAAAAACAGATGGCCACTGAATTTTACACAGGCTTCTAACATCCCGGTTCTTCTATTGTGAGCTCTGCGTGGCATTGTGGCTTTTAAAAAGGTTGCCAGGTAAGAGTATCCAGCCACCACATAAATTGTTTCCCCTTCCTCCTTATCTTTGATAGCAATCAATCCCACAAATTATCATCACAGGACATGATTGAATGCATTCAAATCAAATAAGCAGAAAGATCATACGTGGTGGGTGAGCCATACATCAGCACCATTAATGGAGCGGCATCAGCCATGGAGTTTTGGAACTACCATTTTTGGAACTACCATTCTCACCTCCCATGGAGTTTTGGACCTACCAACGTGGTCTTCCGGGTCGCCATCTGGTCATACGTTGGATGTTAGGTGGCGGTTGCTGTCATACTTTCATTCGAAAGGAAATAAAGTTGTCGAGAAATGTTGAATTTTGGGCTTCAGGATTTAAAACGTGTGGCAAGTACCAGGCTGTTTTAAAATGTGTTGCAAGTAAAAACCAACCAACCTCAATCTCTCAAACATTTAATAAAAACCATGTGAGAAATTTTCGATCAATATGAAATTTAACACAAAGCCATCACACACCCACCCTCACACTCGCTCACACCCACGTCACGGTTTGAACCTTGAACTTCCCAAAAAAAAAAAAAAAAACCAAAACCCTAACCATTGCTCTGCACCGCAGGTACATAATCTACCATTTTTACGAATAATAGTTTTTTCCTTAGCCTATTTTTTTTATTACTCAAATTAATAATAATGTCACGAGTTTAACATTTTGCGTCCTTTTATTTCCTTAGTGACTGACTATGTTCGTTTGGTGGCTGATTTCAAGTCCGAAAATATTTCTAATGAATTTAAAACATGAAGAAAAGCACATGATGATGCTTAGTGTCTTTCTACAAAAGTTGTCTGTTGAGGTGCATGCATGATGACCAGCCAAATTTGTCATTTTATTATTATTTTATTTTTTCCGCTTCCGTTCATCTCCAACACGCGAACACTGAGAAAGTGGGGGTAATTTATTAATCGGACGATGAAGCTTATTATCCCAAGACTACTTATAAATAGAGGTGCACGCAGCGTCAGAATACTATCATCGGTGAGCGAGCGAGTTGAGTTGATCGTTCATACGCCATTCTGTGGGAAACGAGATGGAGTTTACGGTGTCTACGCGCTGGACGATATTTGCGGTGGCACTGGCATTGGCTGTGGCGACGGCAAGTATATCTGTGTGTGCTGCAGACGGGGAGTGCGGACCGGGGTTGCCGCCGTGTGCGGACGGGATGTGTTGTAGCCTGTCGGATTTCTGCGGTAACACATCCTACTATTGCGACTGTGAGCATTGTCAGAGCCAATGCACAATGTGTGCACCTCCGCCTCCTCCTCCGCCTCCCAGTTCCCCTCCGCCTCCGCCTCCGCTTCCTAACTGCGGAGCGACTGGAGCGCATTGTCCCGAAGGCTATTGCTGCGGCAAATGGGGATCCTGTGGCGCCGATCCTGCCCACTGTTGCGATGATAATTGTGTAAGTCAGTGCGAACCGGCAGCGTCAATCTGTCCTTCAGTCTCACACCCAAATGCTCTGCCTCGACTTATTCGAACTGTTGTGGATTCGTCTTCTTGAAGATGAACATGAATGTGCCTTGTCCTCCTCTTACCATTTCTACATCTAGTTATTTATAGTATATTACATAATAAATGTACATGTACAAAGAGCGTCTTACCCTGACGCGCCTTTTATCGTTACTTATCAAATAAGAGGTCAAGCTCCTACTTTGCGTAATACACGTTAATGATTTAACGGAAATGTGTAAATTAATTAAAACAGGAAATGAAGCAAATTTTAAAGAAGATAAGCTGGTTATTTTATTTTTATTTTTTCCTATTTTTTAAATACAAGTTTACTGATATACATATGTTTGTATACTTACTTGTCTTTCCTTTGAATTTGGATCTTTCCAAAAAGAGCCCAAAGCTTTAAGTATTAGGTTGTCCTTTAAAGATAAAGACTATAGGTTAATTAATTTGCTTACAAATTGGTAAAGGTAAAAAGGTAAATTAGTTTTTAATTCGTATGAGGTTGTAAGGTTGTAGGTTATATGAGACTACCATCATATTTATTTAATATATGGTTATCAAACCATTAATTATTAAAATATGGAGTACAACCTTATGTCCTACAAGATTTAAACTTTTGGTTTCTACTTAAAGTTTTAGATCTTCATCATTAAATCTACATGTAATTTTATATCACACATGTTTTCTTTCTTAACATATATCTTTGAAGGTAGAAGGCTAATTCATTAGACGCACATGATTTGGCAAGAGTTTATTAGGCAACTATCAAATATCATGGCAACTATTTCATTTTGTATGTCTTTTTTTGGTTTGGTTATTGTGAAAAATTCCTATGTAAACTATAAAATCAGAATCTAACCAACCTCAATCTACCAAAACCTGAACCTTTACCCTGCACCCACCCAGGTGCATAATCTACCATTTTCACCAGTAATAGTTTATCCTTATCCCTATTGGATAAACTATTACTAAGGGTGAACCTGAACCTTTGAATAGGTCAAATAAGGTTGGTAGATATTGGATCCCTATTGGTAGATATGGAATAACACTACTAAGGGTGAGTATTCAGTTTCTCAAGTTTATTTGACCTTATGCCATAATAATCCCAACCATTATTCTGACATATTTTCTCGATTGTGGGCTCAAAATCTTTGGCCTAAGGTGAGGTTATTTAATTAGCTTTTATTGCATCGTAGGGTGCTTATTGGTGAGCAACTTATGAAGCATTGTTTTCATGGCCCTTTTAGATTTGAAATGTGTGAAGAGAATGTAGAAAATCTCAACCATATTTTTATTGAGTGTATTTTAGCCTCTGAGCTATGGAGGAGAATGGCCACTTTACTTGGCTTACAGTGGTCTAATTTTTTACTTTTGAATAGCTTTTGAGGGATTGGCCTAATCAAGAGGGAGTTGATCATTTTATTAGGTAGTTAGTTTGGATGGGTTCTACCATTCTTCTTTGGAATATTTGGAATTAAAGGAACAACCAAATTTTTAATCAAGATAGGAAGGATATTCACTATATTTGGCAAAAGACCATAGCCAACTTAGTTGAATTAGTCTATCAACTCCTTAATCACCCCCAAAACTCCCACCAAAGATGGGATCAAGTGATGCAAATATTGAAGATTAAATATTCTAAGGGCAACCAACTTAAAGGGAATGTGAGTATTAATAAGATGGATAGGACTAGAAATTGGCAACCTCCTCCTAAGGATTTTGGAAAAGTCAATACTGATGGAGCCTCTAGAGGGAACCATGGAAAAGCCAGTGTGGGAGGAATTGGTAGACTTTCAAATGGCTCCCTGGTTTTTAGGAATTTGTGTATTCTTTCCAATAACCTTTCTGAGGGGTATGGTATCCTCAAAGGCCTTAAGGAGGCTACTACGGTTGGATAGGAAAATGTGTTAGTTGGATGGGAAAAGATGACAATACTTTTTTCAACTATTATTACCTAACTTCGACAAGCCCAATTTGATCTTATAGGACTTTTAGTGGTGTGTTGAGATATTATAAGAAAAAATATTTATTTTTGTGAGAATTTATCTTCTAGTACCCTTGATGGTGTTTTTGAGATTTAAGAAGAAAATATATTATTGGATGGGGGAAGGAGAGAAACTACTTGTAACATCTAGATTCATCCGAAGCTTCTTCTAATAATTGGAGGTATAATTTGAACTTTTCAAACAATATATAATATGATATTATAGACATTATAGACCATACTATACTTTTTAACACTTTTTTTCTTGTTATCAACAAAGAACCTTTAATCCCTCTACACCTATCTTTCTAATTAATATACACTTAATGACCAATAATTTTTTTGATGTAATATTATTCTTCTTATAATCGATAGGTTACAAGTCTTAAGATATTTTGTTGGTGTATGAATGAGTTAAACACTTCATTGCATAGTGAAAAACATTTCTCCATGACAATATCTTTATAAATATAAAGCAAAAAATTATCATCATTAAATATGATTGGATCTTTTCTATCAAACTACAATGAATTATCTCTATTTTTATTATTTATAAAAAAAAAAATTATAATAACATTAAAATTTAAGTTTAAACTAATATAAATAAATTTTATTATAAATTAGAAATAAACAGGCTAGGTGTATAAACATGACACCATTCAAACTTTATAGTTAGGTCCTACTTTATAAATGGTTCTTGAAAATGTGTCAATATTAAAACTAATCAACATCTCCGCTCACAAAATAGATGTTGAATAGAACACGAAAATATCATTTTTAAAAAATTAAATATTAGTTATAATTAACCCCCCCCCCGTTGTTGTGGGGGGGGGGGGGGGGGGGGGGAGGTCATCAGGGGGGGGGTGGGTTGTGTTTTCTTTCTCCCCTAAAGAAGGGGGGGTTTGGGAACTCAAATTGAATGTGTTTGGTGTGGGGGGGGGGGGGGTGGTGCCGTGGTGGGGGGTTTGGGGTGGGGGAATGTATGGTGTGGTGGTTTAGAAAGAGACGCCACAAAAGGGTGTTTTTAGAGAAAAAAAAAAAAAATTAACATGTCCCGTCACAAAATAGAAGTTGAGTAGAGTTCGAAAATATCATTTAAAAACATTAAACGTACATTATTATTATTTTAAAAAAATTAAATATTCACCTAAAAAAGTGCCTAATCAACATCTCCCCTCACAAAATAGATGTTGAATAGAACACGAAAATATCATTTTTAAAAAATTAAACTTACATTTTATTGAATGTTATTTTTTTAAAATTAAATATTAGTTATAATTAATATGTCCCCTCACAAAATAAAAGTTGAGTAGAGTTCGAAAATATCATTTAAAAACATTAAACGTACATTTTAATGATTATTATTTTTAAAAAATTAAATATTCACCTAACAAAGTGCCTTTACATCATGAAAAATAAAATTTTATTATTAAAAAATATATTAAAATTATTTTTAAAGGAAAAAAAAAATTGTTTTTTGCTTAATCTAAATTTTATGCTAATAATATAACTCTTTTAATATAAATAAAAAATCAGACTTAAAAGGGTAAAACCAATGTTTGTTTTTGTTTTTTTCTTTCCGAAGTCTCGCCAATTGACAGCATGTTTGAATTTCGACTTAGGTGTTAGTTAGCTATATGGTGGATTTGATTTTAGCTAGAAAACAGGTGGTCCATCCCTCAGTAAACTACGTTCCTCCTCACGAGCGAAGTAATCTGCGCCTTTCCAGTACATTTGTAGTCCTCTATTTTACAACGTGTATCATTATTTGGATCATCTTATAATATATATTTTAGTACATAATATGCTGCCGAGTGGCTTATTGATTCTAGTAATTCATATAGATAAATATAAAAATAATATAAGGCATTAAAAACAGATGGCCACTGAATTTTAAACAGGCTTCTAACATCCCGGATCTTCTATTGTGAGCTCTGCGTGGCATTGTGGCTTTTAAAAAGGTTGCCAGGTAAGAGTATCCAGCCACCACATAAATTGTTTCCCCTTCCTCCTTATCTTTGCTAGCAATCAATCCCACAAATTATCATCACAGGACATACATTCAAATCAAGTAAGCAGAAAGATCATAAGTGGTGGGTGAGCCATACTTAGCACCATTAATGGAGCGGCATCAGCCATGGAGTTTTGGAACTACCATTCTCACCTCCCATGGAGTTTTGGACCTACCAACGTGGTCTTCCGGGTTGCCATCTCGTCATACGTTGGATGTTAGGTGGCGGTTGCTGTCATACTTTCATTCGAAAGGAAATAAAGTTGTCGAGAAATGTTGAATTTTGCGCTTCAGGATTTAAAACGTGGAGAAATGTTGAATTTTGGGCTTCAGTATTGAAAACGTGTGGCAAGTACCAGGCTGTTTTAAAATGTGTTGCAAGTAAAAACCAACCAACCTCAATCTCACAAACATTTAATAACAACCATAATCTACCATTTTTTTTTGGTTATTGTGAGAAATCTCCGACGTACAGGGTAAACTATACTTATCAATATGAAATTTAACACAAAGTCATCACACACCCACCCCTACACACTCGCTCACACCCACACCACGGTTTGAACCTTGAACCTCCGAAAAAAAAACCAAAATCCTAACCATTGTACTGCACCGCAGGTATATAATCTACCTTTTTAGAATAATAGTTTATCCCTACCCTATTTTTTTTATTACTCAAATTAATAATAATGTCACGAGTTTAACATTTTGCGTCATTTTATTTCCTTAGTGACTGACTATGTTCGTTTGGTGGCTGATTTCAAGTCGGGAAATATTTCTAATGAATTTAAAACATGAAGAAAAGCACATGATGATGCTTAGTGTCTTTCTACAAAAGTTGTCTGTTGAGGTGCATGCATGATGACCAGCCAAATTTGTCATTTTATTATTATTTTAATTTTTTCTCTTATTAACGTTGGTAAAGGTCTATTTAGACAAAATTTGTTGGGTACTATTGACTAGCTTGTGATTCATGTTCCAACTTCTAATCTGCATTTATGAAACGGGTAAATAAAACCTACGATGAATCGGAATATGATAGAATTAGCTATTAAAACAACATGCCTTCGTTTAGAAAAAAAAATTGGGTGTAAAATGATTACATCCACGGTCCTTTTTTTACTACCTAGCACACCATAAGGATAGTCAATTTGATTACTGTAAGACGCAGCTAATATAACAGGGGAACAGGTAACAGAGAATCATTTTATTTGAGGACCACGTTGTTTGTCTGCTTCCGTTCATCTCCAACACGCGAACACTGAGAAAGGGGGTAATTTATTAATCGGACGATGAAGCTTATTATCCCAAGACTACTATAAATAGAGGTGCATGCAGCGTCAGAATACTATCATCGGTGAGCGAGCGAGTTGAGTTGATCGTTCATAGGCCATTCTGTGAGAAACGAGATGGAGTTTACGGTGTCTAGGCGCTGGACGATATTTGCGGTGGCACTGGCGTTGGCTGTGGCGACGGCAAGTATATCTGTGTGTGCTGCAGACGGGGAGTGCGGACCGGAGTTGCCGTGTGCGGACGGGATGTGTTGTAGCCTCTGGGGTTACTGCGGTAACACACACGACTATTGCGACTGTGACCATTGTGAGAGCCAATGCACAATGTGTGCACCTCCCCTCCTCCTCCGCCCCCTCCCCCTCCGTCTCCGCCTCCGCTTCCTAACTGCAGAGCGACTGGAGTGCATTGTCCCGAAGGCAAATGCTGCGGCAAATGGGGATCCTGTGGCGCCGATGAAGCCCACTGTTGCGATGGGAATTGTGTAAGTCAGTGCGAACCCCAATGCATTTTGAACATGATGGCAAGTATTTTTGGGTTGATTATGAGGATAATCAATGTTTTTAAGAATGAATGTCAGGAAAATATTGACTACCCAAATGGATAAAAATGAAAGGGTGATTAGGACATAATAGAAGAGCAACATTCTCGTCAATTCAAAGACACTAATAAAATAGAAGAAACTTAACAAAATTTAGGTGAATTCCAACTACTAGAAACTACTTTAGATGCAAAATCACTAGTTTATATAGAGGATGCCTTTTAAGAATATTTCTCCCCTAGATATGAGGTGGAATCATATTTTGATGTTGAAGTAATATAAATTGACTCAAATTTGAGGTATGTTTCATTTATTTACCAAGTGTTCAAACAAGTTGTTGAATAATCTAGAGTTTCAACCAAGATACTCAATATACAACAAATAAATTATTGGTCATATATGAAAGAAGATACTTAAAGGACACATATTTCCATATCTTTAAAGAAAATATAAACTTAATCTATCAATGGAGATATAGATGAGGTAATTATAATTATAAATAGGATGATAATATTTTAGGATAGAAGAACAGAAAACCCATATCAATAAAAATGTCAAAAGAAAGGTAGTAGAACAAAAGTGGAGTTAAAGAGAACTTCTAATGACACTAAAAATTCCATTTGAAGTGACAAAATGCAAGTAGATAGAGGAAGACCATCAAAATAAAGCTCTTGAATTTTAGGGTAGGCCCATGTGGGTAATGATGAATTGTTAATCTAGATCTTAAAAGAAGAGTATTGCTTGAGAAGAATCAAGAAGGAGATTGATATTTCAAATATGTTTGATGATGTTTTTATTGACACCAAGAAGAAGTCAAGTAGGCCAAATATAGCTTATCATAATATCATGATCCTTCATGGACAACCTTCTTAAATAAAATATTTATGAATTTGTGTGTCATTATTAATGATAAATTATGTGGTTTTAAGATATTTTGATGATAAATGATATGATACTAATAGACTTGTCCTTTTTGCAAGAATAGACACCTTTGCAAGTGGCCAAAAAATTGATGTCTTATATAGTCAAAATGACTTGACATGTGTTAGCTATTTTTAGATCTAGCTTACCCTTGTTATTTGATGTGTATTTTCTATACTTGCATGCTAAATGATATTAAATTAACACTTCTAACATGCTTAATGAAGGAACTGTGTTAAGAAGGTTTAATATTTCTTCATTAAAATAAAAAGTGAAAATAAATAAATAAAGTGCTCAACTTTAGAATAAATAAAATAATGACATAGCTTTAGCTGCAAATTGGAAAATGAACCTAACTTAGGAAAATGTAAAATAGCAAACAATTATGAGTTCATTATCGCAAGTGGATTCTCTTTGAGTTCTCTTTAAACCCTTAAGGAAGAGGAAGAAGGGGAATTGTTTTTGGACTTTGGGATTTGATCAGAGAATGTTTGAAATAGAGAGGACTTTTGGACCTCCATTTTGTAAGAAAGAAGGAGCAAGAAAGGATCTATACACTGGTGAGCATTTGTCTTCTCTAGAATAAGCTTCTTCTAACAATATAAGGTACTCCTATCTATAAATATTTTGAATATGGTGCTTCAATTCTATGAGATGGAACTAAACCTATGACTTTTATTTAGTCATGTATATAAATATTGCTTGATTAGAGTAAAGCATAGAGATACCTCCATTATTAGGATAACTTTTTCATTCCATAAGACTTGATTTTATTGTTATGAGTGCTCAAGAGAGAGAACATAGGGCTTGAGGTTGGCTAATCCTTAATTTGTTCACTACCATATTTTATGACTAGATGTATCTTTGTGCAAACTCCATTAGTCACCTAATTCTCTGAATGCTACCTACATAACTATGTAAACTAGGGACACTACAACAGTGCTTGTTGTTTTCAACCTATAGTAGGATGTTCGATTAGCAACATACTAATGACTTCAAATATACTAATGGGATATAAGAAACTAAAGAAAGTTTAGATGAATCTCAAATCAAGAAACTAACCCAATTAATAATAACTTGTTTGAATCCTCTCCTAGAGATGAGGTGAAATCATATTTTTATGTTGAAGTAGTATAAACTAGCACAAATTTGGGGTATATTTTATTTATTTACCACACCATTTTCATCCTTTGATGTTGAAGTAATATAAATTATGCAATCATATTTTCATCCTACTAAAAAAATTTAAATCCATTTGAAAGGAGAAATATAGCTTGATAGTTGAAGAATTGGAAGCTATCAACCCATTATTGATGATCCTCCATTTTACTTAGATGCATAACCTTTATACATCCAAAATATTTATATAAGGGGTTCAAAATATTAGTAGAAAAGAAATATCTTGTATACATCAAATGGATACAATTTTTAATTAGTTCATGATATGAAGACTATAAAACTTAGAAATAATTGAAGTATAATCCATTTTGGGGACCACCATTGGTGTTGTGCAAACCAAAAGCATTAGAATAGAATAATAATGCATTGAATATTTAGGAATATAGGGTAATGCTTTGCTATGGATAACCTAAGAAAAATAAAAAATTAAGACCTTAGGACAAGCTATGGATAATCATAAAAATATAATTGAAAAGATGTTGAACAAGATGGATATCCATTTTAAAGGTTTCTCAATTAATACTAATTTCAAAATAGATTAAATGGTTAAAAACACAAAGGAGGCTATGCTTGTTAAATATTCAAAGGATGTCTTCTTGAAATTTGATGGGTATGATAGTAAAATTATTTGTAAGCTTGTAAGACTCTTCCCAATTGAAAGCTAATTCCTAGGACTAACAAACAATATGTGTTTGCATGCAAATCCACCCATACTTAATATTGTGGAAGTGTTAGTGTGAAGCCTACCAATCTATGTTTTGTGAGTTTATTCAAAGACACACCTAAGATCTGAAATCTTAAGTCCTATCCTAAGTGCAAATCTTGTATGATGAAATGCAATGCAAGTAAATACAACAATGCAAGAGGACATGTCCTAGACCTACATGTCCTTTTGTTTCCAATGCTTGTGGAAAAAGTAAAGCTTTCCTATTTTTCTTTCTTTTCAAGTGAAAGATCAAAGAATGTATATGGAAACAATCAAACTAGCTTAGAGTTTAGTTGTAATGCACTTCACTCTTTTGTCTTAAATAAAAATTAAAAAAATAAAAAAATATCATATTTTACTACCTATTGCAACCTCACAAAATATATTTGACTTGCCTAAATTTCTTCACAAAATATGTTACAAAATAAAATAAAAGATACAACTTAACAATATCATCAATTTTAAGTATGATGCAATATTTATAACCTATGCCTATTTTCAATACAATTTTGTAATGAAGAGATGTGAGAATGTACTTTTATAGCACTTCCGTCAATACTAATGATTAACGGCGAGAATCCTTCCATATTACTGCATGTGGAAGGATTCTCACCGTTAATCACGTGGGCATAGAAGGATTCCCTTCGTTAGTCACAGGGGAATATGGGAATAGAAGGATTCAATATTTACGTTTAATACTTTTAAATGATATTTTCGTACTCTACTCAACTTCTATTTTGTGAGGGGACATGTTAATTAGAACTAATATTTAATTTTTAAAAAATAATATTTTAATAAAATGTAAGTTTAATTTTTTTAAATTATATTTTCATATTTTATTCAACCTCTATTTTGTGAGGGGATATGTTGATTAGTTCTAATATTGAAACATTTTCAAGATCCATTTATAAAGTAGACCTAACTATAAAGTTTGAATGGTGTCATGTTTATTCACCTATTCACCTAGTCTAACCTATATAATGTTTATTTCTAATTTACAATAAAATTTATTTACATTAGTTTAAATTTAAATTTTAAAGTTATTGTAATTTTTTTGACAAATAATAAAAATAGAGATAACCCATTGTGGTTTGATAGAAAAGGTCCAATCATATTTAATGATGATAATTTTTTGCTCCATATTTATAAAGATATTGTTATGGAGAAATATTTTTCACTATGCAATGAAGTGTTCAAGTCATTCATACACAAATAAAATTAAAGAACATATGCTTCATAATCTTATAAAGGTGGAAGAAATAAATTATTTTAAAACTTGAAACATATCATAAGAATAATATTAGAGAGGGCCTCAGTCTCTTTGTGGTAGAGAGCATTACGAACCTCCCACTCTAGCTCCGACGCTCTGAAACCTTTTGAGTGGGAGGCCTTCTATTTTTCCTTGTTGGATCTGGCTTTTAGTTATGGTCAATATGCTCTACTTTGGTTGGATGGATCTGTGACCAGGGTTTATTGCTTGTTGAGGGGTCTTGTTGGTTCTCTCCGTATTTCTTTTGGGTTCGGTTTACCATTGATTATCTGGTTGAGGTCCCTAAGGGGGATATGGTCAAATGCCAACCCAAACTCACTGTGGGTGATCTTGGGTTGTTTGTATGACTATAAAAAATTTTAGTTGTTGATCCCTTGGTTGGATCTAGCTTCGTGTTACTCTATTTGATTTGTTGGGTGATGATGTTACTAGGGTTGGTCACTAGTTGTGGGCCCTTGGTTAGATTAATCTATTTTTCTTATGGGTTCGATTTGTCATTGAATATCGGCTTAGGTTCCTAAGGACGATAGGGCCAATTGCTTACCCAAACTCATTGAGGGTGATCTTGGGACGTTGTTCCCTTGGCTAGCATAGAATTTGGTTGCTTTGTTACTCTAGTTGGTTGGATTGTGTTTTTACTGCTAGGGTTCTTTGCCATGTGTGGGACCTCATTTGGTTTATTTATAATTTCTTATGGGTTGCGGTATAGACATTGAAATTTCTAGTGTTTGGGCCAAGTATCGACCCAAACTCATCGAGGTGAAAGAGGGTTGATTTGTTGCAAAGGAATCAAGTGTT
This sequence comes from Wollemia nobilis, assembly GCA_028583015.1. Classification (NCBI taxonomy): domain Eukaryota; kingdom Viridiplantae; phylum Streptophyta; class Pinopsida; order Araucariales; family Araucariaceae; genus Wollemia; species Wollemia nobilis. The sequence goes on along the minus strand of JAQPPZ010006566.1, from coordinate 12,250 downwards.
TGGCCACTTGATTCTAGTTTGATTTCCTAGATTTGGTGGCTTGTAGAGTTTTTATCTCTAGTTTCAACAATGGTGGTAGTGTTTGATCCCAAGGTTCTATGGCTATCCTTTTGGATTTTTACTCTATTCCCTCTCAGGAACTATGCTAAATGTTAGATCTTACGGTCTAGTGTCCTTAAGAGTGGTTGTTATTTACCAAATTTTATGGTATTATTTCATGCTTGGGCTTGGTGGGTTGTAGTATTGTCTCAGTTGGTGGCTTCTTGTTGGCGAGATCCACCCATGGTTATCATTTTCTTTTTCAATTTGGTAGATCTTCTTTTTTCTTTCTATTTTTTCCAACTAATGGTTGGGTGGGCTATAGGACCTGTGTATTTTAGTTGATGTGGTACATCTCTAGTTCCTATTTGGGATCTCTTATTAATTTTTTGTTGGTTTTTGGAATGAGAAATATTGTTTAGTGTGTTTGGCACCTCTATTTTCTTTGCAAGACTTTGTACTATGACAAAGGTGAGTTTTAGTGATTTTCCCCACATTCCTTTGAAACTCTTTATCTTACTTTGGGGTTTTTGGTTCTCCATTAGTGTTTTCTAGTATACGTGGTATCTAAATATGGTTTTCAGATGGGTTGTAGTATGTTTTGTTGCTCTCTAGATGGTGTGGTCTCATTTTTATATGATCTAGGTTCATTGTGGTTGTTATTGGGTGAAAACAGGGCTACCAATTTTGATAGATATGTAGAGACCCGCTTAGGCAGGTGGTTTTCATTGTAAGATTTTGGAGTTTTCTAAGTTCTAGAGGCTTGGGGTTTCGAGTTGGAAAGTTGATGTGCTTGTTTCCCACTTGACAAGAAGTTTCATAGCTAGTTTGGAATGGGATTTTTGATGGTGGTTTGTTGTTGGAGCCCGCTTGATTCAAATTTCAAATCTAGTTGGAGTGGGATGTTCAATTTTTTATTTTCAAATTCTTTTTTTGAGGTGTTTTTAATGTATTGTTATGTTTGAGCAATATTGTAATTTTAAATTTTATTTTAAAGTTTATCGCTTGTTTCTCTATTGGTTGGTCTTGTTGGCATGTGGAATTGCTAAATCCTTTTGTATGGCGGTTGCTTTACTCCGGATGGAGTTGTTGTAAGTTGTGGATTATGCTCTGTTGGAGATGATGTAAAAGGTTATGGGATACCTTTCAAAACCCTCCTTTAAAACTTAATAAAAAAATAATAAGTACAATAGTACATCAAAAAATATGTATTAGTCATTACTTTTATATTAATTATCAAGATATGTGTAGAGATATTAAATGTTATTTAGTGAAAATGGAAAATAAAGTGTCTAAAAATGCATAGTATGGTCTATAATGTCTATCATATCATCTTCTATTATTATAGATTGTTTGAAAAGTTCAAATGATATATTTTTTTTGTTGAAAAATCAAATGATACCTCCAATTCTTAGAAGCTTTGGATGAATCTATATGTTACAAGTAGTTTCTCTACTTCGTCCATCCAATATGTAATAATTTTTCTTCTTAAATCTCAAAACACTATCAAGGGTACTAGAAGATAAATTCTCACAAAAAAAATATATTTAGGTCAGTTATGAACACTTCTTGGGGGATCTTAATGGTTTATTAACTATTTGGTATTGTCTCTTCTTTTAGTTGTTCTAGAATCATGTAATCTTCTATGGGTAGGTCGTTCTCTTTTATTTTATTTTTGTCTACCCTTCTTGGTCTCTTGTTGTCTTGATGTCTTTGACTATGTGTCAAAATCTTGTCTTGAACTTTTTATACAAGGTTTGGGGACCTTTCAATAATATTTATTTAAATTAATCAAAAAAATACATGAATTATTTAAATCATTAGCATTCATACTTGATTATAAAAATCAATGTTATTTTAGTATTATATAAACTTTGATATATATATATATATATATATATTAATTTGCTTACTCAACATTATTTATATTTTGACCTATTATAGCCTTTATTTTATATCCTTAGACCATCTCTTATTTCAATGCCTTTTTTCTTCTACTATTTTGGATAACTTTTTGCAAGTCTTAGGAGTTAGCTAGGTGGCTCCATGTTGTGTGACTGACTTGAGCCTCCAATGGTCTTCACCATTTTTGGGTTCGATGCTGAAACTGGTCTAGTATTTTGGCTTACCCCATCTCATGTGGAGAATTTGGAAAGAAGAAACAATAGGGCTTTTAAAAATAGAAAATACGACGTAGCCATAGTGTTTTCAAAAGCCATATCTATAGTGGTAGAATGCATCTTAAAGCTCCCTTTGGAACTGATGGCTAAGGATAAGAAGGAAGATAAATCTGAACTAAAAATTGGTTTTTAACATAGGCCTAGAGGGCTTAATTTAATTCAACCTAAGTTGATATTGCAAACTAAGTTGGTTCTGCCACCTCCTTGTTGGATTAAATTCAATTTTGATGGTGCTTCCAAAGGCAACCCAGGTGTTGTAGGTGTTGGAGGACTATTTAGAGATGACAAGGGCTCAATACTCCTTACCTTTGCAAAAAATCTTAAAGACCAAACTTGCAATTTTGTCTAGGCTAGAGCTTTATATTAGGGGATGTTATTACTGGAAAAATATGAATTGTCAAAAGCTGACTATCAAGGAGAATTCTCTATTCATAATAAATACTCTAAAATACTTGACTCATCCCAACTAGAAAATATTAAACATGATAACAAAGGCTAAAATATTATACCAATCAATGCAGGAATTCAAATAGCTCACATGTACGGGGAGGTAAATAGGGCTACTGATGGTCTTGCCAATCTTGGAGTCCATTAGAACAGTCTTGAAGTGTGGAGAAGTCATATTCTCATAGATATTGGGAGGGAATATTATTAAGTCTTAGCGCATGCATGATATGGAGTTATTATGGGCTATTAGAAGTGATGAAACACAAGTTCTTGCGGCTAAAATGCGACTTTGATGTTTGGTTTAATTCAAATTGACCTAGAATAGAACAAGATAGATTCCTCTTTTTTATCCGTTTTGTCCTCATTGAGAAGATTGATTATTAGGCCGGTTATGGATGCTTCTTAGAACTTTTGGTAGTTTAATAACTACTCGGTCTTTGGTCTTTTCTATGCTTTTAGTTGTTCTCGAATCATGTAATCCCTTATATGAGAACTTTTCTTTTTTTATTTTCATTTTATGAGCCTTTTCGACATCTTATTATCTTGAAGTCTTTAAGTGTGTATCAAAACCTTATTTAATTTTTTTACAAAGACCCTTCAATACTCTTCTTTAATTTAATAAAAAAAATATTAAGAACATGTGATATTATGTGGTGATAATGTTTAAAATACGAACAATTATAAATGCCATAAATATGTTATCCAGATTCTAGAGGGCTGGTAATATTCCTAGGCATTCCATTATGGAAGAAGCACCGTAGCACACCATAACAATGTTCAATTTGATCTAATGTAAGACGTGGGTATTATAAGAGGTGAACAGATAAGAGAGAATCATTTATTGGACAAGTTACGTACTGGAGAAAAAATATGTCACATCATTGTATAAGGTGGCATGCTCTCAAGTTGTCTGCTTTCGTTCATTTTCAACACGTGAAGATTAAGCGTCTTGTCTTGGCAAGCCTTTTATAGTTATATATAAACAAGTGACTTAGTTGATTGCCGGTCTCCACTGTGAAAGATAGTGTAGACTTTGAATCCCAAAGAATCACGAGTGTTTACTATTTCTTTTCTCCATTGCCCATGAGGTTTCAAGTTTTGATGTCATTTTTAATATAAATGATTAAGGGGCAAGTTGTCTGATATTGAATAAAGAAAATTTCAAAATTCAAAAGCAGAGTTAGGAAGTTATTGGAGGCTATTAGAAGTGTTTTTTTTTGAGGGAAGATTATTAAGTGTTAGTTTCAGTAGCGATTGTGATGTTTGGTTTTATTTAAATTGATTTGAAACGAAATACTTGGATAGATCATGACAGATTTTTTTTTATCTGTTTTGTTTTTAGTTTTTAATGATAATGTTAGTTTTTAGGTGGTAGCCTAGGAAAAGTTTGGAAGTGGAGAAAGATATGAAGAGGAAGATATTTCAAAATTGTTGGGTTATGTTTGGATGAATTGTTTCGAGGAAGATTAATTATTAAGTCGATTATGAATGCTTCTTTGAGGACTCTTAGGTGATTTTTTTTTTAACTCTTTACTTTCAGTTATTATGGAATTATATAATTCCTATAGGTAAACTATTTTTTTGTTTTTTAGACTTCTTTGTTATCCTAAAATCTTTGACTGCCTGTAAAAACCTTATCTCTAACTTTTGTACAAAAATTTGAGAACCTTTCAACAATCCTTTAATTTAATAAAAAATAATATTAAAAGACGTGATATTATGTGGTAATAATACTTAAAAAGCGAACAACTATGCCAAAAATATGTTATCCGGATTTTGGAGGGCTTGTAATATTCCTCCGAATTCCATTATGTAAGAAGCGGCATTTCATTTTGAAGAACCGTAGCACACCATAACAATCGTTAATTTGATTAATATGAGACTGAGAACAGGGAATTGAAATTTTATTATTAATGTAAAATAAATTTTTATTATAGAAATATGTGACATTTAAAGAACAGAAAAGAGAATCAATTATTTGACCACATAGCGAGTTACGTGCTGGAGAGAAAAAGTATGTCACATCATTGTATAAGACGTCGGTAATATAAGAAGAGAACAGATAAGAGAATCATTTATTTGAGGACCACGTGGACGAGTTACGTGCTGGAGAAAAAATATGTCACACATTTTATAAGGTGGCATGCTCTTCAGTTGTCTGCTTTCGTTCATCTTCAACACGTGAAGATTGAGAAAGTAAGGGTATCTATCAAAGAACTTCTTGCCTTAGCACGCTTTTTAATTTTATGAATAAAAATGGATAAAGGGATTGGACAAATAATAATAATGTTAATGCTCCTGAGTATATTTATAGAGAAGGAAATTGGAAACCATACAATTTAGTTAATAGCATTTTTTTTGTGTTAATAAAATTTAAATTTTAGAAGGTTATTGATTTAGTGATATTTTATTTCTTAACAAAAATGATGTTAAGGAGTTGATTATGCAAACATAACATTTTGAGGAAGATGAAAAATATATTTGATAAAAAAGAAAATAAAAAATATCTTTGATAAAAAGCTAAATTAAATATGGTTTAAATCACCTAAAAAAAAGTAATATTTTGGTATTGTGTTGGGAGTGGCCTTCATATATAACTTATTAAACAAAAATATTTAACTACACATTTTGTTGAATAATGAAACTGATTATAAAATTTATATAATATTGAACATATATTTAACATTGATATATTAATTTTAATTTCTATAAAATATAATATTTTAATTAATTTTTTTTAGTTAAAGAAATTTTGTTATCGCTGATTTCTTTTCATACAGAAACATAAATGCTTTTTTTTTTTTTTTGAGTTGGTTAGTGTGAGAAATCCCTATGACCAACGCACACGGTTGAGCAGTCTCCTCCCAACCATGATCCCTTGTAAAGCCAAGAGCTATACAAGGGATCATGGTTATGAAAAAAAAAAAAAAAGACAATACTATATTGCAAAGTTTAACCCAACGTATGACCACAAGGAAAAAGGGTATATAGGCGCTGAAATCAAGTGGAGGGAAAAAATCTTCATTGCTCAGATAAGGACTAGTTGTCATAGGCTTAGATGTGAAACAAGGAGGTGGGCAACGCCCAAGAAACAATGGGAAGAAGGGATATGTACTCTATGCAGCACAGGGGCAATAGAGACCGAGGAACATTTCATCTATGAATGCCAAAGTTTTTCAGACATTCGTGGCAAATACAAAGAAAATCTTGGAAAAGGGTCTATGGCAGAGTTATTTGAAGACAGTAAAATAAAAAAAATTGGGGAGCTGCTAACCCCAAATTAGCAGAAGGAACAGCCTTCTCAAGGATATTAATGGTCATATGATTTGAATAACTATGCTTCCATGTTTGGGGGTCCCATAGGCCATGTTTGGGTCTTGTGGACGTAATTAAAATCTTTCATTTCATTTCATATACTTATCTCACACACACCACACACCCACCACCTTACACACTCGTCCACACCGCAGTATGAACCTTGAACCTCCTAAAGAAGAACTGTCAGAACCTTTACATTGTCCCCATAGGACATAGAAACATAAATGTTAAGCCTTGAATATACCATATCTTTGGGCTGACTTTTTAAAATTTTTGTTATCGCTAATTTATTTTCATAATAGAAACATAAATGTTTTTTATCCTTTTGAGTTGGTTAATGTGAGAAATCCCTATAACCAAACCCTATGACCAACGCACAGGGTTGAGAAGTCTCCTCCCAACCATGACCCTTCATGAAGGGAATTTAACACACAACCAAACACACCCACCCCTTCACACACTTCCCATGGGCGGGTTTGAACTTGCCCCGTAGAACATAGAAACATAAATGTTAAGCCTTGAATATACCATAAACTTATAAAAAATATTTTCTTCGGGTTGAGAGCGGCAGTCTCGTCCCAACCATGATCCCTCGTAAAGCCTAGAGCTAGTTTATTATTAATAGGGAATTTAACACACACCCCCTCACACACTCACACCATGGTTTGAACCTTAAACCTATCGATGAAGAGCCATGATGAAGAGCCAAAACCTAAATCATTATGTTGTTCCATTAAAAATTTAATTTTTCCATTTATGACAATTATATTTTTTAGCTTAAACATAGAACATTTATTGATTAAAATATTAATACAATGAAATTTATTTTGAACTTGTGTCTTGTTATTAAAATAAAAGTGCATAGGAAGACTCCTAATATCTATATCCATTTATATCAACACGTGCATTAATTTTCTTGCATAATAGTCCACCATCACCTCCGCCTTTGCTCCGTGATCATTTATAGCCACTCTCAATAAAAGTAACTTGTTATCGCTAACGATACCATAATATATTTTTATAACGTTTTAAAATAAAATAAAATAAATAAATTTATAAAAAAAAATAACTATTAAATTAATTAATATTAATTGAATTTATAATATATATATTTAATTTGGTTAATGTGAGAAATCTTTATGATTAATTCATTCATAAGGATTTTATGCCCTCGTTTGAACCTTAAACCTCCCTAAGAAGAACCAAAACCTGAACCTTTACCACTCGAATGAATTTATAATATTTTAAAACTTAATCTAATAAATTAATTTATAAATTTTCTAACTATAACTATAATGTTTTAAACTATTTTTATTTAATTTATAAAATTAAAAAAAAAATTAATAAGCAAGCTTACAATCTTTTCTAACATTTAAACCAACTAAAATAATTAATTTAGTTGATTTTAATGAAATTAACAACTATTTGCTCTTATGTCTAATATTTATAATAAAACACATTGATTAATCATTAACTTGTATTAAATGTGAAATAATTTTTATTTTCATATTTAAGTTAAATTATTTAAAATCGAGGTCCAAGGTTTATATATATATATATATATATATATATATATATATATATATATATATATATATATATATAAAATTTAACATTATTTTAAATAAATAAATTATAATTTTTATACTAAACACATAAATAAGTTTGGTAAGGATAAATATATTAATATTAAATTAATTTCACACTTTTAAATTATTTTTAAAATTACTAAATTATAATAATTTTGTATCTTTTCAATAATAATCAATAAAATAAAAAATAATTGTGAGTAGTAGATTTACTGGAGGATTTGGAATGAGGCTTTTAAAAGGTTTTAGATAAAATTACTAGAAACATAGAGGAAGACACCTATTGGTATTTATGGCTAGTAGGAATATTTTAACTTGGATGATTATAATAAGGAAAATATGTAGTTGTAGGAATTATAGTGGATTCAAATTGTAATAGACAATCAATTTTTATAAGCCACTCAAAGTAAGGGTAAAGCAACAAGCACTTCTAATTTATAGCATAAAAAGATATGGAAAACCATAATCTTCTATGAAAATGAGGCCAAGGGTTGAAGAGAACTACAAATAGAGTGCATAGAGTAAACTAGATAAGAGAAGCAAAATCAAGAATTATTTATATGGTCCAAAAATTAAGAAAATCTAATTTTAAGGTAAACCACAAAAAGGGGTTGGTTGTATAATACCCAATATGGGGAAGGAGTTAGTGAACATAACCCCAAAAATAAATTTTATTGATTCTCTTTATCAGGAAAAATTCCAGCCATATGCAATCAATAACTCGAGGTCACCATAGAGACCTTTGAAGATGCTTAAGATAGATCCTAGGAAAATTAATACAAGGTGTTTAGAGGCAGTGAAAGGATTTGTGATAATGAAGGTGGACATAGAGGACATCAAGAATGGAATAGAAGACATGGAGAGGAGAGGGTTGATTCATTGATTTATGGGGTTTGGATCAACCCTATCAAAATTTAAACTATGAGATGCTATATACCGATAAATAAAAGGTGAGCTCCAAATGAGTGCTTACCCCAATATTTATCTTCTTGTTATTTTTACTACTAAATAATATAGCAAGCAGACCATGGTTTTTTTGGAAAGGAGGGTCTCTTTATGAATCTTGGCATAATAAATTCAAAGTAAAGGAAGAGAAGCCATACATAGGACCAATTTAGGTGAGATATTTTGGCCTATCAATAGAATTTTAAAATCAATCAGTACTTATGGAAATTGAGAAAATCCTAGGAATATTCATGATGATTACTGATAATGTATATATATATATATATATGAAGAAATTATTTATAATTTGATATATGTCCTAATAGACTTTAAAAGACCTCTTCAAAAATATCACTCTATAGTTTGAGGAGGAAACATGGGAGCAAGAGGTTGATTACAAGAACATACCTTTTCATTGCAAAATTTTCCATGAATATGTCCATTTTAGCAAGAGACTACATGCATAAAAAGTCAAAGCAATGAAGAGATGAAATAAATCCTAAAGGGTTTTAAGTTCCCAATAAAAGAATATCCAAAAGAAATTAGCAATAAAAAATAGACAATGGTGTTGAAAAATATGTTTGGTAATCTCTCTATTAATTATGAGGAGGATACTATGGAGACAAAAGTCCTAGAGATACAATTCCATGGTGATAGGAAGGAATCCACACAAACCAACAAATAGGAAGGAGTAAACTGGTCAATAATAGTCTACCAATTGCAAAATAAGAACAAAAGTAATAGTCTATTAAAGGTATGAACCACATAGAACCTATAACCTAGAGAAGGCCTCACTAGATCTACCAATAATACCCTTATGTTGTACAACATACACCAAGGTTAGATGTTATTATAGAATCTAGAGGGTTGAGTTAGGAGACAAGTAGGAAGATAAAAATAGAAACTAATAATGAGGTAGGACACAAAACCAACTAGCACCATCTGGAAAAATAAGGAGAAAAGGTAATAGTAGAAGGTAAGGTCAATGTCCTTATCCATATATTTATCGCCTCATACTGATGCATATCATCTCTTCAAATATTACAGGACTTAAGGGGAGTCCCTCAAAATAGAATAAAATTATAATAATGATATAGAAGGGATAACTATAACTTATTTTTCTTTAAGAGACAAAGGTATTAGTGGAAGATATGGAGAAAATCATAATGACAGTATGGCCTATTGGAAAAGTGAAATCCCTTTAGCTTTGAATGGGCATCAAGAGGTATGGCATACCTTTATGACAATAAAGAGGTAGATATATACTAAGTAATAGGTAGTTGGGATATCCTAGCGGTAGTAGCGTAATGTAGGAAATAAAATTATTTTATGCTCTACATGAATGTCTATGCACCTACTACCTTGGAGGAGAAACAAAGACAATGAAATAAAATAAGCTAATTATTACCCACATCCCTGAATCATGGACCTTGGTAGAAGGATATTTCAACACAATTATTTCCATGGAAGAAATGCTAAGGAGAAATAATAGCTTATATGGGAGCACAAATCTTATGAAGTAATACATAAAAAATATCCACCTTGTGAATGTCATGCTAGAAGATGGATTGATGATCTAGTCTAATAGGAGGTAAGATTCTACCTACTTTCTAGAAATATTAGATGGGTTACTACTATGAGATAATTTTTTATTCATGGAGGTGAATATCCTAAAATATTTGAGCTCATATCATTGGTCAATAATGACAAAAATATGCAAATCCAAGGTCAAACACTCATCATTTATATTACAATTGATTTTAATATAGAGATAAATATTTAAGGTCTAAAGTGTAGTAATGGTGGTAGGAAGGAAAATATTGACATGAAACTAAGATGTACTGCTTTTTGAGGAGGATTTAGTATATTAGATCCAAGATAAGGATCTCAAAATGGGAATATTTTGGAGATGTCAAGAAGAAAAATATGGAAATAAAAGCTCTACTCAAAGGTTTGAATGAATAAATTTGCAAGAATAGCCTCATGGAGGGTTTGAGTATGGTAGAGATCAAACTTACATCCTAGATAGAAGAATGGAAAAAAATGGAAGAGCTATTATGTAAGTATAAATATAGGATCCAATGGCTCTAGGAGGGGACCAAAACATGAGCTTCTTCTAAAAATTCCTTCTAACCCATAAATCTCACAAATTCATCCTCTCGTTAAGAATAGAAGTAATAGATTTTATCCACACATTAGAAGGTATGAGGTCTATTACAATAAAATATTTTACAAGTTCATTCATAGTAGAACCTTTGGACATTGAAGCCCAACAAGAAGTGTTATAGGAGATACATACACTAACAACAAAGGATGATAATTCAATTTTGATTACACTAATAAGTACCAAAGAGTTGTAATAGGTGGTATTCAATATACATCATTCCCCATTGAATTCTACCAAGAATTTTGGATATCCTATATGAGAACCTTTTGGATGTGATGGAGGAATCCAAACAAGCTAAATATTTGCTAAAGGAAATCAACATAATGTATGTATCTTTGATCCCAAAGGCACAAGATGTAGAGTATATTTTTATGTTTATAGCAATAGCTTTATGTAATGTCTTGCTAAAAATAATCATCATGGTAATGGCAAAGATGGTCAAACTACATCTACATAATATTATCTCATTTAAACAAGGTGGTTTTAGGGAGGGTAGACAAATAGTGGATGAGATAGTATTAGATCAAAAGGCTATCCACTCCATCGAAGCATAGAAATACCAATCCATATTAATTCACTTAAACTTGTCCAAAGCATATGATAGGATGGATTGTTATTTGCTTCTCAAAATAATGAGTTAATTTGGCTTCTCACAAGAATGGAAAAACAAGATCAAGGGATGAATTTCATTGGTATCCTATTTAGCTATGCTAAATGGCTATAATTTATAATTATTCTTAGTTTTTGTATGTATTTGGCAAGCAAATCCCCTCTTCCTATATTTATTCATCATACTAGATAAATGCTTGGGAAGCATAATGACCAAACATAGAAAAATCCAAACATTAATAGGAGTCACTTTTGTAAGAGATCAATTAAAAACATTCCAAAGTCTTTTTCACCCAGATAGGAGATCATGATTCTTGATAAATTATGATACCAAAACTTGCTCTCAATCACCTATTTAGGTGTTCCACTTAAAACAAGGAAATAAAAGGAGGATTAGGCTTGGCTAGTGGATAGAGTAAAAATAAAAATAGAAAATGGACTAATCAATGGTTATCTTCAAGGGCAATAAGAAGCTTGGTTAAATCAATCACATAGTCTACATATCTCTCTCTCTCTCACTCTCTCTAGACATATATATATATATATATATATATATATATATATATATATATATATATATATATATATATATATATATATATATATATATATATATATATATGTCTCTATGACTTTGGATATTTGCAAGATAGTGCTAAGAGAGTTATATCAAAAATCATCAGTTCCTCTAGAGGGGCACTACGGAGAAAAGGAAATAGGCATTGTTTTGGTGGGAAAATCTTTGTCTACACAAACATAAAGGGGAAATAGGATTTACATAAATAATAAAAAATAATAAGGCACTATTACTAAGCTATAGTAGAGGATATTGAACATTCCTAATGCACTATGGGACAAAAATTTGAGAGCTAAATATGTAGAAAATAAATTTTGACAAACATTATTTGCCACCAACTCCCTAGCATAGGATCCCTCATTATTATTATTGAGGACAA